>VZTL01002583.1:115247-162326 GCA_013400535.1 Scopus umbretta | reverse complement strand
TTTTAAAGGGATAATCTCACAGGTGTGAAAATCAAAACCAAAGATTTGGAGTTCACATTGCTAGTTAGACCTCCATTGTGAAATACCTCTAGTTATCAGCCGCCAGACCTGATTTTATTATCCCTTCAAAATTTGTCGTACTGCCTTTTTTTTTTTTAGATGTTAATGTAGAATTTTAAAAATCTTTTAAAACCATTGATTGTGAGGCAGATAGAATTGTCCTAAGTTAAGTTACATTTTACTTCTTAGCTGTGGGCTCAGTATTGTGGATTTGGCATTGCAATATATCCAGTAACCTGGCTGACTGCCTACAATGGCTAAAAAGTGAGAAAAATAAAATAGAGCTGATAAAACAATATCAGCTCCATATTGTTTCATCTTGCCCTGAAACAACATTGTATTCAGAAATGCCGTGATAGTGTGGTATCCTGTAATTAAAGTTAAAATAACTGGGAAGCAGTTACTTTCACAGAATTGCTTGGAAGCATCGAGAAGTCTTCCCCCTCCACTAAATCTAGGTGCAATCTGTTGTAGATCTAATTCCCTCTGTGTTGTGTTAGCTTATAGACTGGATACACAAGATAAGGTGCACAATGGTGTAAGTTTCATACAAATATTTGTATCTCAAATATGCAAAATGTTTTCTGTGTATTACACAATGGAAGTCTGTGCTTCCTGTTGTCAATGCAAAGATCATGGAAAAAATGTCTTCAGCCTCTGTTAACCATTGACCTCTAAGATGTTTTTCTACTTTTGCTTGTTTTGACTTTTTTCAGTAACCTATTACCTTTTCACTGCTGAACTTGGAACGGTGCTTTTAAAAAAAGGCAAGTTTGTGTGTGCCAGAGAGTCATGAGTATGCCAGAGACTTTTAGCAGTCTACTATGGCTCTCCTGCAGAAAAAGGGTAAGAAAATAGCAGTGTAAAAATCAAAACATACAGAAAGCAGTACTTGGGCGAAGTGGAGTAAAGGTTGGCTTGGAGAAGGCCTGAGATGGCGGGGTTTTTATATTTTAAAGACCGTATGTGCTTCCGAAGGACATTGATCATACTTTTGGATTTGTGCTACAGATATTTTTATTATTATGTAGATGCATCTATTTGTACAGAACTACCAATACGTTGGCCAAAAAGCAACAGCAACGGTCAGTCAGTTGTTGCACCGTGGAAGTTACAGATGTTCATTAAATGACCTGCTGATACCCATAGCTTCCTCTGTTATGCAAAACACAAGGGAATGACTCGTTGCACTGATGACAGACCTCCTTGCTGCAGAGGGATCAGCCCAATTTACCCTAATTCTCCTGGCTGAGGCCTGATGCTAGCATTAAGCATTAGATATGTCACTGATTTAACAGGGCACTACTCTCCAGAAACCAGTGAAGCTGCACCTGCACTTTAACCAATGGTCAATCGTGTCTCAAGAAATGTATTTTTATTAACAGAGGGTGTTACTTCTAAAGGCAAATCCCCCGTTTGCTCTGCTGGCCCTCAGGCGGAGGAGCACTCTGCTCTCCTGCTTCTGGTCTGGTTTTCTAAGGGTACGTTCTAAAGGAAAAAGCGTTAGGAAAGAAAGTGGCACGTAGGCGAGGGAAGCTGGCATTTGGGTGGATGCATTTGCCCTTTGGTGTGGCAGAAGAGGAACTGGGGAGCAGAGGCTTGTGATTGACCACTGCCCCGTGGCCATTACAGCTCTGGCAGTTCTCAGTCATCCACTGCCCTGGCTCAGCTGTGTGGGCCGTGATTCAGAGTCAGGGAAAATACCATGTGAGATAAAACTTTGAAAACCAGATAGACTTCTTTTTGCACATGGGGAGACAAGTCTCATCGTAGGAGATGCTTTGTGGGGACGGGAGTGGGTTTTTACAATTTCCTAGATGTGGAGGTGGGATGGAATAAGGAGAGGTCAGTTCCTTGTAAGCACTGTGAAGTGGCTGCTGTGTTCGAATGGGATCATGAAATCCCTGGAAGAGTAGCAGAAGCCTCCTGGGAGCAGGTCTGTCCATCACAGGCAGGGTTTACCTTTCTTAGGAAGAATGACATCGCCTCAGAGAAGTCTTTGGCTTTGACAATACCTAAACATTTAGGAGGAAAATGACATTGCTGAAAAGATGCATCTTGGTTGGATGACTCTGTCCTGTAGTCTGGGTGGTTCAGTAAAGCTTGAGCCTAGCTTGGTGTGGTCCGGCCTTGGTACTGTGGACAGGAGAGATGGTTTTCAGGAGCATGCTGCAGAGAGACGAGTTGCTGTGGGAGAGCACGAGCCTGGCAGATGGCTGATGTACGAGAGCTGTTTCCCATCTGCCAGGGGCAACTGTGGGACTCTGCCATTGGTGTGAGAAGGAGAAGCGTTTGGCCACATTTGCAGTCACAGTCCCTCTTCCACACCAAAGCAGGAGGCTGACAACTGGGCTGCCTTGTTTCAGTTCTTAAGGTGAAAATCCTATGCAACATCAAACAAATGGAGGAAAAAGGAAAAAAAAAAATGCAGTGTGCTGGGATACATGGGACCTGGGCAAATGCTTTCTTGGCACTCCTGCTTTTCCTCATTCACATTTCTCTTATCAGCGGATGTATGAATGGGTACCACTTTGCCACATGTATGGCATAACTGCATGTATGCTCAAGTAGGTCACAGCTGAGTTTCCTGTCAGGGTGGGTATTGCTTAGACCTGTGCCTATTACAAGCTATGATCTGATTAAGTTGTAAGAACACTTTAGATCTAGGCCTTTTTTCCACTTGAATGTAAGGCAGAAAAACCTGGCTTTGGGTGGTACAGGAAGCGGGGTTCTTCCTTCTGAACCAGGGTCTGGGCAGAACACCAGGACCCTTCCCCTCTGGAGAGTGCACTGTCTTGTGTCATGTTAGACTGGGACCAATTCCTGACCATTTTATGCTTATTAAATGAAAGAAGGCTTACCCCCTCCAGGATAGCCACGTAACTTGCCACCAGACCCAGGTGATAACTGCCTTTCAGTTTTAGCTGAACAGAGAATCCCTTGTAACTCTGTCCTAGGCAGCCCTGTGCAAGAATCATTTTGTCAGGGTCCCTGTACTAGTGTACTGGGTAGGCAAGATAACACAATACATCAGATTGTTAACGTATTCAGGGTTGCTGCTTGTCCTGAATTACAGGATGTCCTATATCTCAGGCTCCATATCCTGGCAGAAAGAATAATTGTGTGTGTGTGTTTTCCCTGCCTCCTTCCCCCTGCCCCCCAATTACAAGGATATCTTCCCAGATGAAGTTGCAAACCACAGCCATTCCCAGTGCCACGGTGGGAGGAGGAGGAGAGAGGGGACCTGTCCCACCTTGGGTTGTGTGACCCCGTTTGAGGCATGTGCTCTTAACGTTAAGTGAGTTGAACTGAATGGACTGCTTTTTCTGACCCATGGGAGATCCTCTAAACTGGTAAATTTAAATATACTTTGGGATCTTTTAGAAGTAGAATTGCTACCTAAACTGTATCCAGCAAAGGTGCTTAAAAGACTGGGTTGGTTTTTTTTTGTTTGTTTGTTTAACGTGAAGAAATCTAGCACTCTGGAGTTAAGAGTGGCTGGTTCAAAAGTGCCAGTGCAACTTCAATTGAGCTCACTTAACACATAATGCGTTATGAGATATGTTTAGTTATGTAGCCACATATGGTTTTCTTTTCCCATCAGGCCACTGTTTCATTCCTCAAGATAAATGTCTTGTGATGCCTGACAAGTGCTTTCATTCTCTGTTTAGCTCGCAACAGTTGAAACACCCTGACATCTGAGAACTGACATTAAGGAGAGCAGAGCTAACAACCTGCTTCACTAGAGATGCTCACTACCTTGCATGAGTGAGAGGAAAGGGAAAACACAAGACCACAGCACTGCCTCAGTTGTGTTTATTTTCAGATTCAGTGAGAATTTTTTTCCCTGAATTAATACTTATATTTTGACATGAGTGAAACTGAAGTCCTTTGGTATTCATTGTTGCTTAGGCTTTACTGTGTGTGAAGAAGAAATTCTTTAAGGTCACAGCCTGGATTTTCAGTCCTGTATGTGGAGACTTTATTAGTAAGTGGCTGAAATGCAAGTAAAACTTTAACAATTTAATAGAACTCTACAAATAATTTTAGGGTAGAACTCCGTGGGATCTGCCTTCATAACTTCAGGAAAATAGGTATCTCTACAGAAAGTACCTACCAGCATAGATGCTACCTGAAGAGGTCTTTGGTTTTTAATTTTTAATCCCTATCATAACATACATGTGGTCCAAGCACAGAGAAACACACCAGTTGAAAGACTTCGTTAGCTGATTAAAGAAAATGAAAGCTGCTCTAAGTACAGTCCTTCAAGTAGTATGTCAGCTAGATACGCACAAAGCATAAGAACATGAAATTTGGTCTTGAAGCATTACTTCTACAATTTTGAGCACAATCAAGCAGTAATTCTTGCACCAAGAGTCGTGTTGTCCTGTCTCAGTGAACTGAGGGTGTAGTATGATGGAGAAGGAATTTTGATTTTCATTTATGTAAAATTTTCCCTGTAACCTATCCAACGTAACAGCGTAAGAGAGTCTGGAATCAGAAGATAAGAACGCTGACCTTGCCAATGCCACTGCTTTGGTATGCATAGCCCCAAATTGCCAGATGTGGGAACAGTAGTACGAGATCTTGGCTGAAATGTAAACGGTCACTCATTCTAGGTTCAATCTCTTGTGCCTTTTTTTGTAGCGGAGGGGATGTATCCTGGTGAAAATGATGCAGGGGAAACTTGACAAACAGGACCTTGCAGTATTGCCTGTTCCTCACTTGCTGCCTTGGGTTTTTGCTCATGCACAGAAGGCAGTTCTGACCTGTAACTTTAGATGTATCAGCACTGTCTGTATGAGAGAGTTTTGGGGCTAGTCAGTCACTCGGTAGGTGCAAAAAAGCAACAATTATCAAGTAGCCTTATAATACTGCCTCAAAATATAGTCTTTGAGGGGAAAGTATACCCATTAGTCAACGTGGATGCCAAAATGTGAGTTGTGGCCAGTAGCTCATCATCTGAGTCAACTTCACAGCTTTGTCTTCAGCTGAAATTCCCCTGTTTATTATTGAAGCATTTCTTACTGTGTAGCTTCCATGTAGTCTAGCGGGTGCTTGTTTCTGTCTCTATTTAAAACCAGTTATTAATATAAGTGTGTATTTTTTTTTATTAATGCCCCTATTAATGAATGCATTAAAACATAGTGTAGTTTCTGGTATATTTGGTTTGAATTAAACAGCCACTATAATTGGGGGGGGATGGGGAAGCATGTTATGTACATTTTTAGTATATATTGCTAGCATCTTACCACATAGCATATGGTTACCCGGACCATGTCTTTTGCATGCCTAGTATTGTTAAAAATATAATACTGGGCAGGGCATGCAGGAGCCATGCTTGATCTCTTGCTCACAAACCTGTTTAACTCTTGCCTCAGATAACCTAACTAGTCAGGGAAACTTCAGTATTACAGCTTGCTGCTAAGATGTTCTTCATAGACTGCTGAAAAGCAACTAAAAGGCTAACTAAAAAAAGGGTATGATTTTATTTAGCTTAGTTTCTTTCTGGAGAGAGAACAGTTGGTTTTGTGCCTACAACGGGGCTGTTAACAGCTGTTCTTATGGAGTAGACATAAACTTGGCTCACATCTACTCTACGTGAATGACCTAGAAAGGTGGATGCTTGATAAAAGATATAAAGATGATCATGATTTTAACAATATGGAGAGTAGACTGTGGTCTTCAACAACCTGGGAAAAAGTAACAGCACACCCCTGGAGCTGGTTCAGGGCCATCTCATCTGGTTCTGTTAAATTGGCGTTAATATGAAAGAAGAACAATACAGCAGCCATCACTTCTCTCTAACCTAGTGCTTATCCAGAGGTAGGTTTCTCTTCTGCAAGCTGCATGCCTAAGTCCCCCCAAATTCCCTGAAAGCCAACTAATTTTCTTGCAAATTTTCCCTGACCTCAGGACTTCCATGAAGCTCTTCCTACCCATATGCTTATTTTATGATTATGAGGTCCTTAGCTGGGAGGTAGCCAGTATATTACAGATGGGTCTGGACTGGTTCTCCCACAAGCCATGCCTTTGCACTGAGGCTCAAGGATGCATGTATGGCTGTCATTCTGTAGATATTAAAGCACTAAGCTGGCTTTTATGTTGCAGGTGCTACAAGGTTTTATCCATTTTAGGAAGTAGTATAGTTTCTATATAGCTACAAGGGCAGGGGAGAATATCTTGAGAGCACTGCAGAAGTAATAAAAGGACTTATACCTGAATTCTGATGAGACAGTTCCATCCAACTAAAGAAAATCTGATTATTGAAATGATAGAAATAATCTTAGAAGACAAACAGAGAAAGAGCTACAGCCTGCTATCGATTTTGCAAATGATAGTTTCCCTGAAGAAGTAAAAAGTTCCTTTTTATTACTTGTGAAAAAAATGTAAGTGCAAAAAGTGGGTGACAGGTTGCTAGGTAAATAGCTTGCTTCCCTAGCAATAAACAGCAAATATATAGTAGATGTTTGCAGGGTGTCTTAAAACCAAAAGCTGTTTTGATTCAATTCAGTTTTGAGGAACTTCTCCAAATAAACTCATCTCACTAATTGTAATGCTGGCTGGCACATTGTGAGGGTGAATTTGCTACCTCTGAGTACCGTCAGATCATTATACCTGGTCTAGCAGGGATCCGATGGACTGCATAGTCTGAGCTTTTGTAACTGAAGGCTGTTTTTTGAAGATGGATTTCAAAACCCGTGTATCCATATCACTGAATTTCCTGCAGGCATTGAGGAAATTGTAGGTGCTCCGTGACCCACTGTGCTTCTATATATGCAAGGCATATCAGGTCAATTAAGGGTAGCTTGGGACAGAGAGTGGTTGAGGTGAAGTCATAATTGATGCCTGCTTCCAATTCATGTGGGATATACCGACAGACAACTTCTAGATACCTCTTGAGACATGGAAAAATATTTTTAATTCATAAAGCTTTATCAAACTTAAAACGAATCCAGTTCACAGCATTCTTTGAAAATTGTATGTCAACCCAGGAATGAGTGACTCAGGATGTTCATCCCTGGGCTTGTCTAGTTCTTTTCTATGGAGTTCAGGTGTGAGAAGCTAGCAACAAGCTGGCTAGGATCACAAGCAGGTGCAGCAGAATCTGCATCTGCTGGAGTGTGGGTAATAAGTAATTCCAGAGTAGTGTTTTGTAGTGCAAGTGCAGGGTAGTGCTGGTACTGCTTTTCTGTCATCAGGAGCCAAGCCAGGATTTCTATGGCTTCAGCTGTGCCATATAGATATACCAGTGGCACTTTGCCATGGCAGTCCTTCAGTGCAGAGAACAGACGGCCTCCTTAGGAGTATTTCAGGCTTCCTTATCGTTAGCAAAGTATGTTCAAGCCAGAAAAGCTTTCCTTCAGCCACTGATTGAGTTTTCTTGGTAGCTTTTAAGATGATTGCTGGTGATCTAGAAGGCTGGGTGTTGTTTTTATGTGTTGAAATGTTACTGTCGGAGATTGGTTCTAGCTCCAGAATGAATGGGCTTGGGACCAGAGGAGAGGTGGTGCTAGATGGTTAACAGGTGCCTTATTTCTACCATTCTCCACTTTAAGAGATATGTCAGCCCAATGGTTCAAAACAAGACCGTGGTCATGTTAGTGCAAGTTAGGTTCCTCGTATAGGTATCAGTTACTTGGCATGTATGCTGGCAGAGCAGAAAGAGTTAACTCTAGTAGTTGGAGAACAAGTAGTTGTTTTGGGGGGGGAAAGATGTCATCTTAGAGTGTTTGGAAAGAGAAGTAACTGAGGAAGTATTAGTCATTCCCTGTGCATAAAGCAAGTCATAATTTGTACGTATTACAGTATTTTAGACCATGTCAAAAGAGTGTCTTGAATACTGAAATAAATTGAGCTTATTTTTGGTGTGATACATCATGTGCTCACCTGAGATTGTATAACATTTGGAAAAACAAACTCATATTGTGAAGAAAGTGAATTCAACTGACTCCTTTACTGTAAAAAGAAGGATAGCCTGAGGCACTGTTGAACTAATTCTTTTTTTTCTTCTTCTCTTTGCCATATGTTTGATTTGCTTTTCTTAGATTTGCAGTTTTGTGTACAATAGCAATTGACCTCCTACTTAATGGTGAGCTTTAGGATTCCTAAACAGATTAGGTTCAGCCTCTGATTTAACAGAGCATTTATTTTTCCAACCCTCTAAATCTCTGGCTTCTTGGAGAAGTAAGAAAAGCTTTTGCACAAGCATTGCTCATTTCCTTTGCCAATCTCATCTTTGCTTGTTTCTCCAGTAAGTGGGTGTTACTGTTTCTCTTCCCTTCTTATCAGCAGGGGATTTTAGGAATAAGGCTGAGGCAGCAGCTCTGCTTTACCAAACGTCCACCCAGCGCCACAGGGCCAGCAGAGGACTGGAGTAGCCTCGGTCTGTGTAGAAGTGAAGTAAATAGACTCCGCTCTCTCTCTGAGCGTCTGCTTCTCCAAATCAATGCCATGCTGGTTTGGAAATAGTTCTTCCATTTTCCTCTCTAACCTTACTTTGAAAATACTTGCCAGAACAAAGAGGACTGTTTTCTTTCGAAGGTACATACGCATGTAAGAAGTACCAGTATACCACATACCTCTTCCCATTTTAGACCCTGATCTTCCCTTTCTGTTCATGCTTTTATCTTTTACCTCTTCTCTGTCAGCTGAGGGACAGTTATATTTGTGCAAGTAAACCAAACTAATATTCTTCACCAGACCTTTACGCTGCACAAGCGAAGAAGCAAATCTTTGTCTTCTGCCTCATCTGGCCAGCTGCAGCCAACCTCTTTGCAGTATCCTGAAGTTCTGGTGATGCACCACAGTGGATAAGAGCTGCTGTATGTCAGCAGAAAACTGTTTACCATTTTCACTGCACTTTATACATGGTATTTAGAAATAAAAATAAACCTACGCAACAAAGTTTGGACCCAGGAAAATCTGCTGTCTTCTTTCTAAGGGTTAATATCAAATATCAGGGCATAAAAATATTAGTCAGGCTTGGATTTGGTCCCTGTCTGAACAGTGTGGATTAGGCATCGTGGAAATGGCAAGAAATGCCATACCAGGCAGTGTATACAGCTAGTCAGCTCTGAAAATTTGCCACTGTGATAGCACTGCTTCCCTCATTCAGAAATTGGAAATCTACCCTCAAAAAGAAGTCTTTAAAAAGAAAATGAAGTTGCTTGCTTTTAATTGCCTTCCCTAATTTTAATCTTCCTTTGCTTGAATCAAATGTGTGATAATTAAAATATAGCTAATTTTCTCACATGTGATTTTTGCTGGCTGTTGCAGGAGGTTTTGTCAGAAAGCCTAGCTGGGGGTAAGTTTATCCTGTCAAAGTTTGGTCTGCCTGTGTACTAAGGCCACCAAATAGACAAAGCTCTTGCCTGGAAGCTGTGTGAATGCAGTAAACCCTGCTGACAGACAGGATATTTTAATTTATGCCAGACTGCATATGGCTTCTGGCGAACCCAAAACCACAGGTTCTCAGTAGGAGAGGTCAGTTCTGCCTGCAGATGACTTGAGATTGGGTCTCTTCTGTGGGAAGCACTGTTCAGTTTTGGTAGGCTGCTTCAAAAGCTTTTCACAGTCTACAGCAAAAACAATGTGGTAACTTTGGATGCTGGAGTGGAATTTAACAATAGTAGCTAATGCTAATAGCATTATTATGGAAATAATAGCAAACATTAACTGCTGTATATGGACTGAGCAGAAGGTGATGCACAGCCGCATTATGTATGTGGTTACAGAACTATCTCATTCTCAAGTCTAAAAAAACTAGACTGGCAGAGTATTTGAGATTCTCTTACTGATAAAGGTTTTCTGTGTATGTTTTGCTTGCATTTTTAATTACCTTTCCCATAAATATGATTTATTTCAACTACCCTCTCTCTCTCTTTATATATATATAGATATACATATCTATGTATGTATAAAGATGTCTTCCCCCAACAACATAAACCAGGAGCTTTTAATGTCATATTATTACTCTGTGTGAGAAAAAGGGGGTGGATGAAGGTAGGAGTTAAACTTTAATCTATACAGATGACGGTGAAGAACCACAAAGACTTTTCACAAGCATTGAAAGAGCGGCAAAAACAGAGGCTTGGAGATGTTACGGCCATACCAATGTCACTTTGCCAGCAATACAGTAGGGGAACAAGTTCATGTTCAGAAATATTTGCAACTCTTGGGCAGTGGGTTTTGCTTCTCTTTAGTACAGAATTCATTTGTCATCTTCATGATGACTTTCTAGTCTTCGATGAAATTGAAAGATGAACTCATACCTTTTGCCTAACAAAACAGACATGGGAAGTTGGGGATAGCATACAATGCAAGAGCTGAATACTTGCTCTATTGTCAATACTACTTCTTTAGGCAGTGACACATTCAAAAGGCTTTTATCTCGAGAAAGGACAGGTGGCTGAGCATGCAGAAGGTCAGTAGGCTGAGGAAACTTTTGGATTTTGCTCTTTCAACTGATGTTTCAAAGTCTTTTTTTTGTGCCTTGCTTTCCTGTGTCCCAAACTAAGTTTCAGTTTTATCTTCTTCCAGCAAAGAACACTACAAATGCTGAAGAGGTTTCTGATCTGAATAAACTGAAGGCAAAGTAGTCAGTGCAAGTTTATAGGTATTGCAGAGCTTTTATGTGGAGGAAATAAGAAAAACTACAAATACTCAACTCTAGAGGAATGACTAAAAATACAAGAAGCTGTTGAGGATAGTGAAAATGGATCAGTCCATCCTTTGTATGGTATCCCACAGTGTTGCTAGCTCGAAGTTAGCAGTAAATAATTTAAGTAAAAAAATGCCTATGTCAACATATCTACTACGCCACAGATAGTAATAATGTAATTTCTGTTTCATAAAGCAGAGGTTCCTTTCCTAAATAATTTGTTCGTGAGGGAATTGGAGAACGTGCACTATAAAGTTGGGAAAGGATAACTTAGTCATTAGAGCGTACTGCTTACAGGAGGTTACAATAAAGAGCAATAACTGAATTTACAAATTATTTGGAGACGTGTATGTGTCACTCTCCTAAATCTGAACTCGTCATTTTAAGGAGAAAGAAACCCTTTTGCTGCTCTTACCATTTTTCCTGAGCTGTTCTGCGCACTTTGGCTCTACTTTTCTTTTGTGATAGTTGATGGTCCACTTTGGTGCGATGAATTGCCTCAATGTCAGGTAACCTTATCTAAGAGGAACCATCACTTTTTCAGCATTTTCTTCACTTACCACAGCTACCTAAGTTAAAACGCTAAAAGGAAACAAATGCTCGTATTTTACAAAATGTAGTGAGCCTGTTTCTGAAGAATTTTGGAAAACCTGTGCTGGTTGCAATGAAATATTCCTCCTGCATGTGTACGTGAGTAGTTGTCAGTTGAACAAAGGATATTTTGCAACATCATGTGGTTATCTTATGACAACTCTTTGACTGGAGATTGTCTGAGTTACCCCTTAGCCTGTTTAATTTTTAACCTAAATTTGGTGCAGGCAAATATGAATTTTATTTTCAGAGGGTCTGATTATATATAAAATTAGCCAGTTAGTCTTTGGCTGACTTTTAAACAGAGACTGGGGTTTTGCAAACCTTTGGGTATAACTTTGAAATCTATTTGAAAGTAATTCCCCCAAATTCCATTTCTGTCAGTTTAAAAAAAAAAAAAAAAAAAAAAAACTTTTCTAATCTACCAGCTTTTGGAATGGCATTCCTACTTGGGCCTNAAAAAAAAAAAAAAAAAGGCAAATCCAAGTACTTTTTTACTTCTCTTTCTGGCATGTGATACATTTCAGATATCATTACAGTATTTCCCCCTCAATTCCAATTTTAAAATTATGACAGATTATGCTAAAGTACATTTTTCTGTGTTTGTATTTCTGTGAGATTTACTATTTAAACAGGGTTTAATAACAGTTGTCTTCAGTCGTCTTTTTATTTTTTGGAGTTTGAATCTACAACCTTGGATGTGGGGCAAAAAGACTTTTCTACCACTTGAAGCACGAGAGCAGATTTTGCAATCTTTGCTTATGCTGAGTAGTAATTATTCAAATAAGCCTGTGCTGGATACCCATGTAACTAACTATGCGTATGTAACTTGGTTTGTAGTTTCATGACAAAGCAACAGCAGCTTCAGCAGAAAAAACAGGGTAAGGAGTTTTCCTTTTCTTCCTTCTGTACTGTTTCTGCTCTGTATGCAGAGCTGCAGCATGCTGCCTATTCACTTACCCCACTGCAGCTGTTTGCAGGGACACATTATTAACTTGATCAGCAAATTGAACTGAATTAATTAAAAACCCCCTACAATCTGGAAGAGTTACAGATTTGAGTCAGAAGTACAAGGAACCACCCATGTACTTAAAACTGACATTTTGATTTAAACGAAAAAAACTCCCAACAACACCACCAACTGAAATTAGTTAATATTGCATCATTTAAATTAATGCACTGCACTAGGTCATATGTTTTCAATGTTGAATACACATGCCTGGAATTGCTACCAATTTGGATTGATGTGCCCAAAATCTGAAAAAGGACAGTGTGCAGGATGCATGAAACCCAAGTCAGAAAGCTGAGGATGCTGATTTCTTAGAAGGATTCTCTGTCTTGGAGGGCAGGCCATCAGCTTGGCATTAAGACTTTGCATGGGAGAACCCCAGGTTCCTAGGTAAATGTTACCATTGCTAAGGAGAGGTGAAACTCGGAAAACAGTTTCAGGTTGATTTTATTTTTGTTTTCAGCCATGGATAAATGTTTTCTGTTGGTGTTTGTTTTCTGACTGTTGTGATAAGTGTGTCTTTCAGAATGCCTTGTCTCATCTGAACCATTCCATGACTCTCTGTGGTACAAAGCTTTGTGCCATAGAGTGACAATTACTTAATGCATTTGGATTGGAGAAACCCTGGTCAGATTGGGATGCACTCTTTCTTTTCTATTCACTAGGAGTTCCACTGGGACTTTCATCCATTTATTCAACAGTTTGAATGCTATGTGTGCTTATGGACGGGCTTACAGTGACTGATTGTTTCAATAAACAAACACAGTCCAGGAGCTGGGAATGGGAACCAGGAGATACTTGGGTAGTGTTGCAACTGCTGGTAACTGATGTTACCTCATCGCTTACTGCTTCAGTTTTCCCCAGTGAAAACCAGGGAAGGTGGCATGCATAAGAAACTGTCTAAAAGTAAAAACTTGCTTCATACATCTTGACCAATATTGAATTAATAGATTTATCTTAATAGTTGTTGGTGTTTGGTCTGAGGAAAGTGTGTGGTGACTTTGTGGCCGTATGTGTGAGTATTTGTAAAGTGTGAAGATGGATCAGTGCAAACTGATGTGGACTTTTTGATACTTAAAATTGAGAATGTTTCCCCACCCTAAAAAAGCAGAGAATCTGTAACTCTTTCTGATTTCAGTCATAATTCTGAGTACTCAGCATCTCTGCAAATGAGATCGTATTTGTCATCATGTAGCTAAGGTTGGCAGGGCAAGTCCTTGGCAGGAGATACCGTGAAGAGTTTAGATGGGTGGCAGCATGAAACTCCCACAGCTGTTGGGAAAAAGGTAGCAATGTGTCACGCAAACAGCCTCATGTCCTGAGGAATGCTCTGGGAACAATGGAATATTTGAGGGGAAAAGTGCAGAAAAGTTCTAAAACGGTAGTGAAGAAAAAGTAGTGATGTATGGGTTTCCTAAGAGGTAAGGCTGGCTGTTACAGGTGCTTCTCAATGAAGTACTGCAATTTTGGAAAGGAACCTACAGAATGATAGGTGAGGGTTCAGTGGTCCTGAGCCTTGTTTATGGAGACAAAAATGTGGGTAGAGATACTGGCTTGGAAAAAAAAAAAAAACCAGACAAAACAGGTTTCTGTGACCAAATGCAGATTCAAAGGCTGATCTTCTGACCTGGGAAACTGGTTCTAATCTGCAGAGATCTCCACACCAGTGATAGTTCAGTGTAGCAACCAGGTGCAGACATTAACCAGTTACATTATTGATGTTTTTATTTTTTAACACTGATTTTGTCAAAAAGACTTTTATTTTGTTTCTTACATAATGCTAATGTGGCCAAAGAGGGCTGGTAGGGAAATGAAATACTTTAGCACTATCAGTATTGAGATTTGAAATCATAGTTAATTTTGAATCCTTCTTGTGCTCCATAGTGTAGCACTCTGGGGATCTCTGAGATCACAGTTTCTAAGACTGGTAATAATTATATTTTTAAGTGCCAACAGAGAATTTGTACTAGAGAGAACAGAAGGATTGTTCTGAGTGGGAGATGTGTGATGGGAACCCTTAGAGTTTTGTGTGCCTTAAGCTAGTCTGAAAGTTAATACTGACTTTTAATTCTTTGAACAATGTTTGTATTTTCAGTTTGTGGTAGTATCTGCCTTCTACAGTGACCTTTAAGATTGCCGATTTATTTTTAGAAGGGCAATAAAACAGAATTGGGCAGCTTTAGTAATTAAAGAATGCACTCAAGACAATTACTAATTAAAAGATATCTGCTTTCTTCCCAGGAAGGCAGTGTGGCAGATGACCAACAAAATGGATGCATGTACATGCATCGGAGGAAGAGGAAAGCCAAAAAGAGATTATTCATAATAATCACCATTTCCAATCCTATTATAGTCTCTTACTTATGCATCCTAACCTGGTCTTATTTTGTAGTTCCATGTAGACTACAGACTAATTTTTTTAGCATATGCAGAGATATACCTGGAAAAGAAAGGGATATTTTAAAGCGGTGAGCAACTGCATCCAGCTGTGTGAAATGGCAGGAGTGTGGGATATGAGAGCTTAGCTGGCCAAAACACGGAGTGAAATGTGGTATCAGGACTAGACTGGAAGGCAAAGGGTGTCATTTCGTGTACTGTCACAACAAACAATGACATGCTTGGGCACAAAGCAAAAGAAGAGGCACTGAAGTGAATTTGTTTACATTTAATGTGAACTTTACTTTTGTAAGGTAATGTTGTGAGGAGGGCTGTGGCTCTTTGAGCTTCTCTGCACGATGCTGTGAAATACACTATTTTGTCCATGCTGAAGTTGTCTTGCCAGCAGAGAAAAATGTATGTACGTTTCCCCAGTGAATTTTGAAATACTCTAGGTAGTAAATAGGTGCATAAATTAAGGCCTGTGAGGTGAAAAAAGCTTTTTATTTACAGGTTGCGGGGGGGAAACTTCCCACTGGTACGGCGATCTGCCGTGCTTAGCGAGGGCTTGGATCTGGGTTGTCTCCCCACCCCCTCCACACTTGAGAAGATACCCGTAGTCACTGGTCCTTCAGCAGATGCTGCTGTTCCGTCTTTAAGCCATGGCTTCTGGCCCAAGCTATGGTGGAGGTCTGTGCCTGTGGCGTGCCCTGACCAGAGTGTGGCTTGAGGCAGGGGCCAGGCGATGCAGTGGGCAGGTCTGGCAGAAAGCTAGCAAAGGGAAAGGTAATGGGGGACACAGGTTTCTGGAGCAGCTTCTCCACAACTTCTCCCACACCTTTCATTCCTGCCTCCGTGCCACCTCATGCGTTAAGTCTGCGCAGGCAGCGGTCTGTGCTGCCTGATGAAATGCCTGGTTGGATCCCTTCCCTAGCTCGCTTCCCAGCCCAGCGGGCGGAACGCTCGCACCCACACAAGGCAGAGTGGCACGGCGTGGCTGCAGCAAGCAGATGAGGGAGGAGGTCACCTGTGCTTAAGCTGGCATCGTTGCAAAGAACAGAGAGATTGCCGGCACTTTCTTTCTGAACAGGGCTCTGGAGCCAGACTGGCAAACCAAGTAACTGTGGGTGCGTTTGCTTTTAGGTACTCCTAAGTCTGTCGTACAGGTACTGATCATGGTGTAAAACTTTAAAGCAACTTCATGTTACTGAGCAACCAGAACTGTCAGAAGTGAATTATTTAGATTGTTGATGGTCAGCATAAGTCTTTCTAAGTAGATGATGGAGGGCATATACTTAGCAATTTCTGAAAAATAAGCTCTAATTCTCTGTTCTCAAATGAACATCTTCTAAATGACCATTAAATTTTCATTAATATAATTGGGGTGAATTTTCAAAATAACTTACTGATCTGTGTTCAATTTTGTATATCTAACATTTTTGCAAATGCCATTTATATGTGCACAGGCCTTATCAATTAAAACTTTGATAGACATTAGGACTCTGCGGTAAAGAGCAGTTGTACGCTGCTGTTTGCCTGGAGCACGTTTTGGGCTTCTCACCCGTATTTTCTGTGACGTAGCTTGCAGCGTCCCTTATTTCATCCCAGTCAGGCACAGCTTTTGGCTTCCTGGGAACATGTTAGTGCAGCCCTCAGCTGAGCAAAGCTTGACCTTTCTTGTCTAATAATTAACTTTGGTAAACTTCCAGGTGCTTAGGGTGAGCTCCAGCTTTCTGTATATTCAGGTAGGTTCACTTATAAGTAAAAGCTCTTTTTACTACAGAAATCTCCAGATCTGTGATCTGCTAAAGATATCATAATGATTTTTCTCTTTTCTTCACAGGAGCTGATATTCAATGGCTAAAACCAAAGGTGACAAGTGGCTGAAATGAATACGACTACTATCCTACAAGAGATTTTGATTAAAAGATCACAGCAAAAGAAGAGGACTTCTCCATTAAACTACAAAGAGAGGCTTTTTGTGCTTACGAAGTCTATGCTAACATATTACGAAGGTCGAGCAGAGGTAGGAGATGCAGATTTATACTATAGGCTGCCTGTGTTCCTTTTTGCTTTTGTATACTATTGGCTCTTTTCCTACCGTATATCATACTGTCAGGAGCGGATGGGGGCAATGGCCATGGTGGCCATGAACATGGACTGCCATTTCTCTTTTCTCCTATTTATAATGCAGATTTACAGAGATGTAGATAACTTACCTGGTAGTCAGTGTGAACTAGTTCTTAGTCAGAGCAGTACTACATAGCCAGGATGCCAGGAATAAGATAAAACAGCTTTTATAGCTGGTCATCAAAGCTGATTTCTTTCTCTTTCCAGAGAGGTGAAATATCAGTGTTATCACAAAGTGATAACTTACAATTGTAAGAGAAGCTTACAATTGTAGTTGCTTGTGGCCTTGTTTACTGTGAAGGCCATTACTTTCACATCTGGGAATTTACTGAATTGAAACAGGAGAAAGAGCACTTGGTAGGAGCAGTGCAATTGCAGACCAAGTTCCAAGAGAAGAGATCCATTAGAGTGTATCACGTAACCTTATGACTGAAATGAAGCTGGAAGCAGTTTATTTTTGGCATGACTAACAGCTCATTGCTGTTACCCCTTTATGTAAATTCAGTTATACCAGAAGTCAATACGCAAATCCTCAGACCAGCATTTTTCAAATGAGCTCCAGACTCTGTTTCATGAAGATCACCTGCCATTGGTGTGCCCCATCGTAACTTTTAGTGATGGGGTGCCAGATTTTCCACTTAACTGAGGCTACTTTACAGATTTGTCACAATGCTGAAGGGGACTGAAGTGGCTGCAGTAGCTAGTGGAGCATTTGCTATGATCTGGGAAGCCATTCAACAAATAAACTTAATGGAGACAACTCTGCAACATCTTGTGTCAGCTGTCTTACCCTCTGATGAAGGAAGGGGATACAGTAGAGCTAAGGCTTGCTAAGCACGTTTCTCTGCCAGAGCTTGTGCTTGCAGCAGAATTGATCTCTCTCACCATGCTTCAACACCACAGCAGACTACTATAGTTGCCATTCCCTGGATATAGCTTGGACACAGTCAAGGATTAAGAATGAGATTGCAGAACCACAGAAGGGTTGAGGTTGAAAGGGACATCTGGAGGCCATCTGGTCCAACCCTTCCTGCTCAAGCAGGGCCACCTAGAGCTAGTTGCCCAGGACTATGTCTGGATTGCCTTGGAAAATCTCAAAGGATGGAGACTCTGCAACCTCTCTGGGCAACCTATGCTAATGCTTGGTCATCCTTAAAGTAAAAGTGCTTTGTGATATTCAGGAGGAACCTCCTGTGTTTCAGTTTGTGCCCATTGAGTATTGTTCTGTCACCGGACACCATTGAGAAGATCCTGGCTCCATTTTCTTTACATCCTCCCTTCAAGTGTTTATATGCATTAGTAAGATCTCCTCTGTACCATCTCTTCTCCAGTCTAAACAGCCCCAGCTCTCACAGCCTTTCCTTGTAGGAGAGATGCTCCAGTCCCTTCATAATCTTTGTGGTATCTCCCTGTCTGTCCTGTTCTAGGAGCCTAGAACTGGACACAGTAATCCGGCTGTGACCTCACCAGTGCTGATTAGAGAGGAAGGATCATCACTCTCTGCCTGCTGGCAATACTTTGCCTAATGCAGACCAGGATACCACTAGTCGCCTTTGTGGCAAGGGCAAATAGCTGGCTCATCTTCAACTTGGTGTCCACCAGGACCCCCAGTTCCTTTTCTGCCAAGCTGCTTTCCAGCTGGGTAGCCCTCAGCATATATCAGTGCAGGGGGTTGGTCCTCCCCAGGTGCAGGACTTTGCACTTGTCCTCGTCGAAGTTCATGAGGCTCCCGTCAGCCTATTTTTCCAGCCTGTTGAGGCCCCTCTGGATGGCAGCATGACCCTCTGGTATATCAGCCACTCCTGCCAGTTTGTTGTTATCAGCAAACTTGCTGAGGGTACACTCTGCCCCATCATCCAGGTCATTACTGAAGATGTTGAATGCATTTGAACCCAGAATTGACTCCTGGGGTACAGTGGTAGCTACTGGCTTCCAGCTAGACTTTGTGCTACTGACCACCACCCTCCTGATCTGGCTCTTCAGCCAGTTTTTGATCCACCTGGGAATATGAATTCATGTATCTTTACTGACTATGGAGTTAAAATACGTACTTATTTTAGAAAGCTTTCTGTAAAGAATACTTCCCCCCCTCCCCCCCGAGAATAAATAGGTGGGGGCTTAAGCCCTGTGAAACATGTCTTGCATGCTTATCTTGTGCTAGCTCATATTGAGGTCAAATAGAAATGTAACTAACAGGTTTTGCAGGTCTAGTTGTCGCCCTTTAAGAAGTTACCACTTCCAGCTTTGCTTTTCCCCTGCACGTTAATGTCCTTTGGCTAAAATACCCTCCAGGAGACCTACTGGTGGATCTGTGTGAGAGGGGGTTTAAACTGTCAGTGTTCTTTGCAGTGAGATGGAGCAGGGCTGCCCATAGTGCCCTCAGCTGTGGAGACAGTAACTCTTTAAAATGTTCTGGCCTGAGATAAGCACTGTTGGGGTGAAAATATACATTACACCTACACTAACCCAGCAGTTTGCTGCTGAAAGAGGCAGGTACTTCTCCTCCCTGTCCTAGCCTTTGCAGGCCTCCCCCATCCATTTGAATTGGTCCTGGGACTTCTTGCAATCCATACTGCTCTGAAAAAAAAAAAAACGAACTTGCTAATCAGCAGAAAGATATTTGATTTGGTTTTATTTTTGCTGGATTAGTGTTCTGCTGGGTTAGCAAGCTGTGTTAGCTTGGTGCAGGACCTAACAAGTGCCAGAGGTGGTGCCAGGCGGTGGAGGAGGACAGGGTGCTCCGACTGGTGACATCAGCAGGTTGTTAGACTGGCTCAGCCATAACACATAGCTTTCCAATCTCAAACCCTTTTCATTGTCACTGTTCCTCCCACTTTAGACTCTTTTAAACATTAATCAGCATTTTATTTTATTAACAATATTGTCTGAAAATAACGAGCACTGATCTTAGAGGAGAACGCTGAATATTTTTGCCAGCAATACGTGGTCTCTATTTAAAAAGATTACTCTGTGACTAAGATCTCTGACACAGTGGTAGTTATTCCTTTGCGTCACTAAGCAACTGAAATGGAGGAAGTTTGGGGGTTTTATCAGTTGTTTGTTTTGTGGGTTTTTTTAAGCTAATGATGGTTGCTGTAAATTTGTATTTACAGTAAGACAGTTGTATATTCTGGCTGAAATAATTTATATAAAAAGAAAAAAATTATTAGAGATTAAAATAATTCTGGTACATTTGAATAGTTAAAGGTTTATTGCTGAAATAAATGTGACTACTGTGTATGCTGGTTGAATTTAAAGATATGACATGAAAGGATAGGTATGGACTGATCTCATTTCAGGCTTGGCAATAGTCAAAAGTCCAGATTGGTAAGATAAGCATGGAAATCCCAAGCCAAGAGGATCCCACACCCTCATTTTAATCACGTAACTGCAGTGGTAGCAGTCTGCTGAGGGTGGCTGAGTTCCGCTCCTCTAGGCAAGTATATGATTCCCAGTGTAGTCGTTGGCCAAACTGAAGTCTTTTCTTGTTGTTGGGGTTTTATTTCCATTTTAACTTCTACAGGAATTCAGTAGAGAGAGTTCAAGAAGAAACAGGGTTTGTGGTCACGTGAATAGTCATACCACATCTTTTTAAAACCAAGATTAAATTAAATCTCATTAACCAGATTAGTCAATACTCAAAGTGTGGGCAAGTTGGGATTGTAAATGAGGCGACAGAATTAGATGCTTGTATGTCTGGTGACAGAAGTGGAACATTTATGACAACAGAAAGCAGTCAACCATAGCAAATGTTGTTCTTGTAAATGCTGCGGAGAGATTTAATTGACCCTGTTCTGTGTAGCCAATGGTGGAGGATCACTTGCTCTTTGACCAGAAACTGCATGCTATAAAGTGCTCTTCTCTATTTTATTTTTTTTTCCCCTGATCTATGTCTTGACAAAGTGCCATATATCTACTTGGAGCAATAAATTATTATCTCGTAAGCATGACTACTAGCAACAGGGTGAAATCTTGTTTAAACTTGCTCATAACCAATTTAAATATTTTTATATGTGCTTTCAAGCAGCTCAGGCGCCCTGTCATGGTACAAAGTGCCTACAGTGAAGCTTGAGCTGCACTGCTGCCATGAGAAGGAGAAATGTAGCTTCTGCACTTGGAAGTATTGCTGGATTGTAGGTCATGGAGGAGTGTGTGAACTGTCAGATGAAGCATAACTACAGAATCAGTAAAGAGGCTGAATTTCAAGACTGGTTTCAAAGCACAGAAACCTGAGGAAGGAGAGTCCTGGTTTAGGTCACCTGTGCAAAGCTCTACATTACAATAGAGCTACATTACAAAGCTGTAATTACAGTTATGAGTAATGTTATGGGAAACATATTTTGTGTAGGAAGCCAATAGGACCATGGCTTTTATGGCTTAACTTCTGGGCATTATGCTGTTTGTTTGTTTTTGGTTTTGTTTTGTTTTTTTCTTAAAAAAAAAAAAAAAAAGAAAGGAGATGTCACCTTAAGGTTGGTTAAAAAGATGGACATTAAAAAGCTTGAAAATAAAGATACATCAGGAACTAACTTGCCTTAAGTGTCATGGAGATGAATTTTTAATGTTGTCAGAAAAGAGGAATATTCTGTTTAAGCTGGAGATGGCTTCTGGTTTTGGCTTTGGCTTTTTTTTTGCATAAATTCTGTGAATTAGTAAGTATAAATGCTGGGGAAATGTCATTATTGCAACATTGGGCTAACAATTGCAAGCATATAAAAGGCTGAGTTCATGTTATAAGTTTCATAAAGCCTTTAATGGTCTATCACCTGTAATTGTTGGAAAAAGTATCTTCTGTCTTTTTTTTTTTCCTTAAGGTTGCAAAAGTGGCTAATGAGAACTGGATGTGATGGATTCCATTTGTAATGAAAATAAAAATTCATGTTAGGAAGAAGTAACTGAATTGGCCTCCAAGCACAGAGTATTGATCATGAATGTATAAAAATAGGGAAGAAGTAAAATATTGTTGTGGTTTAACCCAAGCCAGCAACCAAGCAACATACAGCCACTTGCTCACTCCCCCTGGCTGGCATGGGGAGAGAATCGGAAGAGTAAAAATGAGAAAACTCAAGGGTTGAGATGAAGACAATTTAATAAGTAAATCAAAAGCCATGTATGCAAGCAAAGCAAAACAAGGAGTTCATTCACTGCTTCTCATCAGCAGGCAGGTGTTCAGCCATCTCCAGGAATGCAGGGCTCCATCATGCGTAATGGTTACTTGGGAAGACAAACACCATAACTCTGTATNTCTGGCTTGGACTTGTCCACAGACTGCAGTCCTTTAGGAGTGTACCTACTCCAAGTGGAGCCTTATCTATGAGCCAGAGCCTCTCCAGGAGAGACCTACTGCAGCATAGACTTACCCACAGTTGCTCCTGAGGTGCACCTATTCCAGTGTGGCCCTCTCCATGGGCCACAATGCCTTCAGGGATATACCTGCTCCAGCATGGCCTTAGCTTCAGTCCCTTCAGAAGTAAACCTGCTCCAACATGACATTACCTGTGGCTGCAGTACCTCCAGGTGCGTACATGCTCTGTTGTGGGATTATCCATGGACACGTGCTTTGAGGTGCTCCAGCATGACCTCATGCACAGCCATTGATCCTTCAAGGTGTACATTTTGCAGCATGGACTTATCCATTACCCACAGCCACAGATACTTCAAGGTGTACCTTCTCCAGCGTGGACTTATCCTTGGGCCACGATGCCTTCAGAGGTATACCTGCTGCGGCACAGACGTAACTATGGCCACAGGTGCTTCAAGATGTGCCTGCTCTGGAATGGGCTTATTCACAGCCACAGATGCTTCAGGGTGTCCTGCTCCTGCGTGGACTTATCCACAGGTTGCAGTCCCTTCGACTCAAGGTCACGCTGGAGTTGCAGCCTGTCCAGTACAGCAGCACAGAAACGGCAGTATTGCCCTGGCTATCTGCCAGCCCAGGCACGTCGCCATTGCTGTTATCAAATGTTCCCAGGCACAGCAGAGTAAGGTGATAAGCAGTACAGCAAGCAGCAAAAGCAAAAAGCAGCTGCTAATGAGCACTAGAATCTAATATATAGTGAGACAAGCAAGCCCCATGGCAAGCACAGAAGCCTGCCAATTAATAGCTGAACAGCAATAACAGCATTAAATTCAATCTAGCACATATTTTCCTATTCTGAGTATGGAGATGTGCTATAGAACTGAATATGCTACAGTCAGGAAGACTTAAAATATGTACCACATTCTCAAATATGTATTGTAGACTTACCGAGCCAGCTTTAAACAGGTTTACATAGACAGTAGTAACTACAGTGGTTTGGAAGTGGCAGGTGGTAGGCATTTTTGCATAAACTGGCCCTTGTTCTTGAGGATTCCTGCACTATGCTTACTGGTGTCACCTGTGATTGCAGTGTAACTTCTCCAGGTAATCTAGTTGTATAGCAAAGGCATGTAGTGTTCCAGTGAGGAAACATGAGCATGAAATATTTTATTAGGAAATCTCTTTCCAATTTTATGTGGTTTTAAAGCTCAGCATACTACTTCAGGTATGCTTCTGTTCATTTCCTGAACTGTTTTCTTCTACGAAATCAAAAAATACTAATCATTAGGAAATTAGTAAGCAGTTAAGCAATCTTGAAATAAACCTGCTTGTCTGAAAATCAAATATTTAATGCAATAATTAAAAAAAAACCCAAAACTTATCTGGAATGTTTTTTTGTATTTTTGACCAGCAAAAATTTAGCTAAAGTTTTAGTATTGCTTTCTCCAAATTGTTAATTTCATCTTGAAGGGAGTGCAGGTTTGAAATCTAAGGAGGCATTTGTGGAAATAACTTTACATATGCATGACCCTAGGTATGTTTGGCCATTTTCTATCAAAAGTGCCCTCATATCTTCACCTTAAAATGCTCTGGAGTGTGGTGAATTCACACTTTCAGCTGACTCTGTTTGGAAAATCAAACCTTAGTGTTTATCTAGGAGTCCACCTTATCACTGAAATTGAAAATACTTCACTAAATATCAGCTGAACAGTTGTAATGGAAAGGAATACTCACTTTACGGCTGTACTGGTGACTGGTGTCCCACGGTGCAAGTGCCCCCCACACCCTCATTTGCAGAGTGGCTTAGCTGCTGCAAAAAACACCATCTTTTATTCATTTTGAATTAGCCAACAGGGCAAACCACACAGAAATAGCATTCAAGCTACTGCGTCCACCACAGTGGTCCACCAAGTACTTGGCCTATCCTCTTTCTCCTTGTGCAGTAAGAAGTTTTACTGTTGTGAATTCTTTCTCAATGAATGGTCAGAAGATGTCTCTGAAGCAGGAGAAGACATTAGGGCAGTCCGATGGCCCTGACTGGAGCAGACTTACCGCTCTGTTACAGATGGCCATGATAGCAAGTAACATGTATTTCAGATGATTTTTATTTATCTCACGCTGACAGATCAGCTCACTTGAACTAAAAGTGCCACCAGCCTAGATGTTTTTGCTCTAGATGGCATTTTAGGTAAGGGAAATTCTTTGAGATGAAGGCAAGATAATAAACGTAGGTGTTAAAGTACTTCTCGTCACTGGAGTAGTTGAAAGGAGATGGTTTGTACAAGTGAGATGTCCTGTTTGAAAAATTTCACATTGATGTTTCTGATGAACGTGGTGCTTCCACAGAACTGACACAGATCCGGTCATAATCTCATAAATTGTTATCGATGTGCGGGCTTTTTGTATCTATTGGAGCTGTTGAACGTTCCCTTTCACCGTAGTATTTCTCTCTCTCCCTCTTTCTCAGCTTGCTTAGCAGGTACAGTCTTTAGTTTGAAATGGTGCTGATGTGTGTGGTTTGGTTACTGTCCTCCCACACATGGCGCAGCATGCTCGCATTAACCTTTCCAGCCCACAGCAACTTGCACTGACCTTGAGTATGAAGCTGAGTATGAGTTTGTGAACGTGAACTTGCTTTAAGCTTAAGCATCTTTATTGTTTGCTCATGTTAGCTGTGTGGATTACAGTTTAAAGCGATAAATGGTTTATATTGGATTTTGCGTTTTCAAAAGGTATAGGCTAAATCCTGGTCCCTGTGGTTACCCTGTGTGTGTTTGGGTGAATGGGGGTCTGTGGTGTTAGAGGGAGGACAAAATAGGGGACAGTCTGTGTTGCAATACCTGTTAGCTCTGCAGGGGCTGCACAGAGGATATTGTGGTAGGCAGAGCACTTACCTATTTCTTTGTATGCAGAAACTATATGCTTCTACAGAGAAGCCAAGTAATAGCCCCAGATAAGAGTCTTATTTAGAAGGATGCTTTTGTGGAGTCAAGGAGAAGGTGGCTTTCCCATGAGCTGATCTTGGGAGGTGCTGACTGCTCTTGTCTTCACTGGCAGTAGTGGCGTTTGCCATCAGGATCAGACTTGTGTGAAAGCTGTCTTGCATAAACAGAAGAACTGTTACAACTAACAAAAAGCAACGAGGATATAAATGAAAAAGGCAGAATAAAACCTTGAACATTCTTGGGGGTTGCTAATTTTGAAAGTCTCTTCCTAAGGAAAAAAGGTTCTTCTGCAAGAGTCGTATTTGGTTCTTGTAATTTGAATAGAGAAGAGACAGAAGCTACTGAAATTACCGTGGTGATATTTTAAGGAAGGAAAAATAACTTTAAAAGCTCTGGGGCCCACTCTAAAGCTGCAGGTTTCAGGGTAAAATTGTGTAGCTTCATTGCAACACTAATCTTGTGCAAATACTTCCTTTGGAGCATAACAACATTATAGAGTTCCAAAAACCTATGCTAGTTGCTTTTCTTTTTGTAACAGAAGATTAATGTGTAACGATTCTACTGTTGTTTATTCCTATAGTGCTTATCCTTTATTATTGTTAATTTAATTACCCTGATTTCTATGGTTTCCTTAGTCATTGCATAGGTGATTTAATTCTTTATATAAATGAAAGCACAATTCAGTATTAAAACGCTTCTGATTACTGATTACTCTTGATTTTTAATGTAAGATAAATAGCTTCTGAAATGAGTAGATTGGTAGAGCCTTTTTTTATTCCAAGTCATAGGTAGTAAGGGTAGAGCTTTCTTAAAATACTTGCAAGTTTGCACAATAATTTTATTCCAGCCTGACCTAGAAGAGGACTGTGAGTTGGCTGCTGTTTCCCCTCTAGGAAACAGCAATGGATATACACTTCTGCATGAATTGCATAGAAGTCCTTAGCTGTACTTGCTGGGGACGTACCTTCACAACTGTCTTTAAGAGAGGTTGTGGCTTTAGGTTAGTTCAGCTCTTAGTGTTTACCAATTTTTAATGGAATTAAACACAGTTTTTTCCCAGCATTGTCAGAAAAAGAATGAATCAAAATTTTTAAAGTGCAGTCACGATAGACAGATTGCTTAAAACATACACGACCACACATACTTCTATTTTTTTTATATATAAAAATTACAGATGTAATGATTAACTTGTAACAGCAATTTTCAGCATAAATTATATTGCTGAGCAAGTACAATGAGGTATTTACAAGTTATCCCACCTAGAATGATGCCTGTCACATCCATCTGGATAGAGAATATTCTGTTTGTACCTCTTATGAAAAACTAAAGACTAAAAATACATGATGAGATAGAGGGCTTTTCAAATTTCTTCACAAGATGTATATTTAAATGCTAACTCAGAATATGAGTAGCCACCCTTTCTAGTTGTATAATACCTCTATAATGACTACAACCCCAGAAACCTCATGGGAGGAGCAAAAAGGAGTCAGGAGGAAAGCAGCTGAGAGAATCTGAGAAAAAAATCTTACAGAGGGGGTCTGGGATAGATGATCTTAGACATTGCCATTGGGAACTGTTAAGCCGGTTCCTGGTTTGTTTGTTCCTGTTTCTCTCCTCCACCCAGATTCAGGAAAATATGTTTTTTTAAATAAATTTTTTGCTTATAGGCAGAGCTACTGTATTTATGATGATCCACAAGACCCAAATATTGGCGGAAAACCCAAGAGACGACAGATAACAGTAGACACAGCTGGGGAAGTTTTAAGTAGGTGCAAGTGAAAGCTGTTCAAATTGGAGAAATAAAGCTATTCATGTGAATGGAGGCAACTTAACCGATGGCATGGGAATACTCACTTGAAAAGGGCAAGTCATAAAGAAACTTAAGTTGTAAAAGAAGTTGGTTATGTTGCACTAATGATTCCCTGTTCTCTATAACATCTGCTAAAAGAAAAGTCTGATACAGAATGAGGATCTGCGGTAATTATCTTTCTAGAATAATTTTGATATTTATGAGATGGAACAAATTAGACATAGTTGAAGTTGAAAAGTCTATGTTGTACTTGTTGAGACACTGACAAGGCATGGATAAGAATATTTACCTTATGACTAGACAGGAGTGGGTGAGTCTTAAAGGTGTTAAGAAGGAAGAGCTGGAAGAGAAATGAGATTCTGGAAGGCTAGAGAAGGCCTAGTTTGAAAAGACTGCAGAGGAGACGCTGAGAAACTGTAAGCTATGAAGGTCATTTCCAGAAAAGTGCTAGAATAAACAGGCTTATTGAAAGTACCTGGAAGATACCAAAATTGCTCATCAGCCAACAAAGATTTGACAAGAACCAAAAAAACAAGCAAACAAACAAACAAACAAAATATCTCGGACTTATCTGTGTTCTTTCTGTGTTCTTTCTGCCATGGGATAACAAGTCTCATGGGTAGCAAAGAAGCAGCAGATATCCTTTGTTTTCATTCCAGTAAGGGTTTTGACACTGCTGTATGAGACATTTTCAGATGTCAGCATTAGAAATGACCCATATAGAAGTCTTGTAAATCTGATTGCAGAGCACATGGAAAACGTGTTCAGTAGGCATCGGTGGCTTGTTTTCAGGTTGAAAGGCTGTTGTGAATGGAGTGTCCTGTCTTGCATTTCAGTAGTTTTGGTAGTGATATTATTGCTGAAATAGAAGCTTGTTGAGTTCTCAGGTGACATAAAACTTGAAGGAGCTGCAAGCACTTTGGAAAACAAGTCTAGAAATCAAAGTGGTATATTGGGATTAAGTATGTGGTGGGTTTGTTTGTTTTATTTTGTAGACTGTGATTCAGTGTGGACAAGTCCAAAAGGTAAAAGTGTAGGCAGGAATGCTGAAATGTTCAAATATGGAATGGGAATAAGTAGCTAAGTGTCAGGCTGCCCCCAGCAGGACCTGGGTGACAGGATAGTTAATCATAAGCTGGATATGCATCAATGATACCCTGTTGCTGTGAAAAAGGCAAGTGTTACACTAGAATGAATAAATGTGATTGTGAATCTTTACAATCGGATGATAAGGCATGAGCTGCAGTACTGCATCTGGTTTGGGGCAATAAGTTTCAAGGTAGTTGTGGACCTGCCTGTGAGATTCAGGAGCAGTGGAAAGGATGACGTTCCCATAAGTCTGGACTGTGATGAAGGGTTGGTGGAGCAGCATGTGTTTAAAGCAGGGAGGTGGACTGGTAATAGACAGCAATCTTCAAAGACAAAAAAGCCCCTCAGCTCTGTAGTTGTGGACTCCATCATCTGAACCTTGAAAGAGTAGGTAAAGCAGCTGGTGCCTTGGCTGGGTGACCTCTTCAGTCCTGTCCTGGGGCTCCGGTCACTTGCCTGTGATGCCTGTGGATTTAGGCTCTCCTTCCTTCTTTGCTCAATTTGTCTGAGTCTAGTGTTCAGACAGCATGAAGGCTGTGTTAGGGAGGTAGCTGAATGAAAGGTGGCACTCAGCCTATGGACAAAGTAATGGCCCTGAGACGGGAGAACACAGGGCAGAAATGCTACAACTGGGCTGGCCAGACTCAGAGCTCTGTGAGGACTTCACAGAAAACTGGGAACAGAACATTTGTCTGAAAGAACCTGAAGCTATATGCTAGTTATTTTGAAAGCTGAAAGGTTTTAGGTGACTTAGGGCCTGATATGGATGGAAGCCTGGCTGATTTATTTTGTGTCCTTTACTCTTATTTATATTGCTGTCTTACGTGATTGCAGCAATGTATCATAACTGTAATTGCGTACATTTGACTGACTGCCTCTCAATTGCAGGAGAGGAGTGAATTATAGATAATGTGTTACAGTCATGGTTAGGAAATTGCATCAGTACTACTACTGAGAATTTCTTTTTGTGCTTTTCGGTCTGTCCAGTGCTGGTGGTTGGCATCTGTTGAGCAGCCAGACATTGATGAAGGATTATCAGTTTCCCATCTGGCAGGACAGGGTTTAAGACTTTCTCCTTCTCACCTATGTTTGTATTTTTTTTTCCCCTTGAAATTCTTCCCAAGAGTCAGATCTTGGATCAGGTCAGACTAGATCAGAATAATAATCACTTCTCACTTTTTATCTTGATTCTAGCTATTTTGGAAAGGTGAACAGAAATACTTGATACTTGCTTTTCTTAGAATAATAATTTAAAAAAATGAATGGAAAGTAGGCAGGGCATTCTTCAACATATCTGACACACTGGAAAATAAGGGGATGGAAAATGTGGCCATCTCATACCTATCTATGGTAATTATATTTGCATAATCAGTAATTGCTTGGGTAAAAATGCCTCTCAAGAGGAAAGGGCAGCAGTACCCAGTGCTTCTTGTTGCTAAATGGCAATGCTATTTAAAAAAAAACAAAAAAAAACCAACCCCAAACCCCAACCACCCCGCCCCAAACTGAAAACACCCTTACATTTGGCTTTGGAGCATATTCTACCAGAGAAGTTCTTTACAGGGGATGTTGGGTTAGGCAGGCTTTTCTGAGGTTTTGTAAAGTTGCAGGGCAGCTTGATAAAAGGAGAAGTCCATGATGCTGAGACTTTCTGTACTTACGAGAATACAAGTTCCATGGGTCACATGTTGATGACTTCAGGATTTCCTACATGGGGATAAGCATAGGAGAAGGAAATAGTATGAACAACAAAGAGAGAGAGAGAAAGAGAGAGTGCACATAGGCAAAAGAAAATCTAGCTATTTCTTGACAGCCGGGCTAACTTCTTTCATTGATTTTTTTTCTAAGCAGAATGTGCTTTGTATTGTTTAATTCCCCAACCCCACTTTTCTGAGGGTAAGCAGCACAATATATTCATCAGCGAAGAGCAAATACACTGAAGAAACATTTTATCTGGTAGTGGGAATATGGTCGTCTAAAGCTGTAGAGGTACTATATTCCAAGTGTACAAAGGATGAGCCGTTTGATTGTATACTTATCTAACACTTAGATATTTCTTGTCTTCCTGTATTCTAAGATTGGTTTTTTTGAAAGGAATTGTGTAATCAGATATTTGTTCCATATCTGACAATGTAGGTCTAGTGTTAGAACTTCTTGATATTACTGTCTTGTATGTCAAATAATAGGAATAGCTTATTCTTTTTGCATTGCATGGAAACAAGACTTATTGCCTGGTGTCCTGGTTTCAGCTGGGATAGAGTTAATTTTCTTCCTAGTAGCTGACATAGTGCTGTGTTTTGGATTTCATTTGAGAATAATGTTGATAACACACTGATGTTTCAGTTGTTGCTAAGTAGTGCTTACTCTAGTCAAGGACTTTTTCAGCTTCCCATCCTCTGCCAGGTTAACTCTATCCCAGCCGAAACCAGGACACCTGGACTGGCCATCCTCATTGGGAGCAAGGAGCCGGGTTTCTGAAACTGTAAATCAAGTTTTTGAAGCGTAGGCAAGTATGAAGTACGTATGGCATTTTGCATTTTGAGAAGCTTTGTATAGTAGTTTCTGTATAGTCACTTCCCTTTTGTTATTTTCAGCAAGCAGATACATTTAAAAAAAACACAACCTTTACTGTGACTTTGAAGCATGTATTTTTATCTGTTATCCTTATTGGGATATAGTATTTTTATACCTTTATCACTGTTCTAACCATGCTTCCTTCTATAGGCCTCCCTCTAGAGGCATATATCTATCTTCAGAAAAGGGGTGGACCAGCTTTGATAGGTCCCTTGGGTTCACTGGCCTGTGATTTTTCCAAATCCTCTGTTAATACTTGTGTCCAGTTGAGACAGCATGTGTGAATGTGCTGGTGAGATACTATTATTTCTAGTAGTGAAATCTAACCTTTTTCTACTACGTTAGCAACATTCCACCTCCAAAAAGAACCACGAAAAATGTCCCTCTGCCTCCTATGGTTTGACATTGCATAATTAGCCATTGCACTAATTTTGCCTCTTTGTGGCAGAGGTCACTTGCCAGAAAGAGTGGTTGTGGGTGGATTTCTCATGGCTGGCTCATGCCTGCACCTCTATTTCCCAACTGCTTTAGGGCTTGAGCTCTCCCTTGATTCTGCATTTCATGTCTGCCGCACGCCTGGATGTAGAGCAAGCCATTTGGCTTACAACACAGTTATGGTGTGCAAGATGCCCCGTTATAAAGGGAAATCATTTAAGTAGGGAGGGGAGAGAAATTGCAGTGGTCTTGTTAGCAGTTTTTCCTGAGTCATTCCTTCCTGCTCCTGTGCCCCTTGGTTTAATAGTGAGAAATGCTGAGCTAAAACACAGCTGCACACCTGACAATTTGAAGTCTGCTGGCCATTAATAACTGTTGCGTCTGATGCAATCTGAAACATGTCTGGGGCAGTACATTTGTATTTAATTTCACATATGTAAGGGTTTTTTTGATCTATAAAGTATGAAAAAATAGAATAATCTTCTCTGATGTTAGGCTTAATTTGCTGGATTGAGTTGTAAGGCACATCACCTTTGAGTTGAGCCACCTTCAATCATGAAAGTGCACAAAGGGATGACTTAGGAAATATGATTACTAGAATGATGTACTGTGTATCAGGAGGTTTGCTTTATTTTTTCCCATGTTAGATGATTATCTGTTGGATTCCTGTCCTTTGTCCTCCTGGCAGATGTATGCTCCTTTTGAGTGAGCACTCGCTGAATGCCAGAATTGGCATGAAAATCTCTGAGTCTTGGAGGAGAGGTGGGTTTGGAGAAAGTAATAAAGCCTGTTCCACCAAGGGATTTCTGTCATTCTGGACAGAAAACCCAATGTGTATAATCTCTGTCCCACAACCTCAGTTAGCCAGCAGGTGGGATCCAAGCAATATATGAGTACCCCCACTGGCCGCAGAAAGCTGGGTAGGTATGTCGCAGAAATGGCAAGTGTTTGTTCTTTGTATGTTGTTGTGCAGGAAAAAAGATCTGGAGACATCTCTCCAGCACAATTATGTGGAGTGTTGAATTCTGTGCTTCGTGAAAAAGTGCATCTTGTTCAGATCCTCCTGTTCTGCCTTGGCTCATCTGGCAGACCTGAAGCTGCCAGGCCTGCCCGCAGTGACAAGGAGATGGAAAAGTAATACTTGGTGCTGTACCAAGTGTTGTAGACTTCAGGAACTCAATTTTTGGCATTTGCATGAATGTATGTTTTACTTTGGGCAGTCAAAGTTCAGGTAAGGGGATACCGTAAAATAAACAGAAGACTTGAAATGAATTTTTTGATCAAAAATCCAAGGTTGCATACTTGGTGCAAATTATTTTTCAGCATAAAATGATACAGCTTTGTAGTACAGCTCATGGTAATGTTTATGATTTGACTTTNTCTTCCTGATGCTGACCATGATGTGCATGAGTTAGTCATGCACATTTTCTCTGCCTGCTTTCTTCATAGCAATATACATGAGAGACAGAGTCCTAAACGTGTTTTAAATGCTGATGAAATTTCCATGTTTTCCATGGGCAGTAATTATTGTGTTTCTGGGGTGATGGAATCATGACAGCTATATTTGAAGTGGCTCTTTGTTTATAAGACTGTTTTCCATTGCTTGTGGTTGTGCCAGACTTCTGCTATTTGGGCTGAAATTTCCATCCTCAGGAGAGAAGAGGGCAGCTGAGTAAGGATTGGAGTATCTCAAATAATTCAGTAATTACTAATTATTTCCACGTTGTGTGAACAGTGTCCATCTTTCATAAGTTGCACTCTGGACTGGATGTTGGATGTGCTTGGCAAGTCAAAAATTTTGATATGGATTAATTTGGGACCAGCCATGAACTGCTGCCTTTTTTGTTTTGTTTTGGATTCCAGGAGAAACTTCCTCTCCTAGTAGAGACTCGGTTCTGCCAAAAGTGAGAGGTGGCCCTATACGGGCTCTGTAGATTCATCATAATTTTGCTCTCAGAAATTTATTGTTCATGTGTTTCCCTTTGCCAAATAGTAGAGCACGTTCTAATCTTCTGTGCTGGGCTCTCATTTTTAGCCTCTTCTGCTTCAGGTAAAGGAAAATGGTTTCGAACAATTCCTTCAGAAACAGCCACCTTAAAAAGGTCCGCTTGTGTGGAGACTTCACTGTTATTTGCTACTGCTTTTATGTGTAGGCCAAAGCCCAGTACACACCAACTCCAGTTATGAGCTGTTCTTCCAAGAAGCTTCCTCTCTGGAGTGTTGAACTACCCCGTATTTCCATGCATTGTTACTTTCAGCAGCACCTGCTGAGTGCCGTGGGCACTCCTTTCCTTCTTTAAAATCTTCATAATTATCAGTGTAGGTGAGCCAGATCTTCTCAGCTGTCTCTGCTTTTGACCTTGCTTCTTCAGGGCTTCTGCTAGCCTTGGTCAAAGAAGTTCCTTCAACACAGACCCCAGCTTGGCCCAGGGATGGGTTTCACCCCCATCTTCTGCTTCCTGCCTCAGCAGGAACTTGTGTTGCCTGAGCAGCATCGCAGTTTCTCTGGAAAGTTGGTGAAACACAGTGGTAGCCACAAAATGGTGGGAGCACTTCAGCAACGGAATGAGGGAGCAGATGAGATGGTGCACTGGCACCTATTTCCCTTTCTGGTTTTAATCATAATTTAAAATCAGCAAGGGGGAGGCCTTCCTTCTGTACTCAAGTTATGTTTTTGTAAAGAAGAGTAGATTAATCCTACGATTATAACTTATTGGAAACTTTATGTAGAAAGAAACCCTACTTTTTACTAAGCAATTATACCGTACTCTGCACTTTCACCAGTGTACATCTTTATACCCTCTCTCTCTCTCTCTCTCTCTCGTTTTTCAAATGACTTCTGCAGTTAAAGCAACATCAGTATCATAAGTGGAAGAGAAAGCAAGAAGTCTCTGCTGGGGGAAAAAAAAGATTATTAGATAAATTGGTTATATTTTACATAATGTTTTTTGCTTTTCTCTTATAGAAAAAGTATAGAAAAGGATCTGTGGATATTTCAAGGATTAAATGCGTAGAAGTTGTAAAAAGTGATGGTATTATTCCCTGTCAAAATAAATATCCATTTCAGGTATGTTCCTGTTATATAAAATATATAAGTTACAGTGCTCTTCTCAACAGCACCAAGCCATTTGGACGTGCTTTCAAATGCTTGAAACTACTGTCACTTCTAAATACTGAGCCTGTTCTCTGGCTCCCTGAGGCTGTGTGGGAGATGGTTCAGGATCAGTGATTAAAACCCATCCCCAGCAAGCTCTGCTCCCCCTGCAGTCCCCTCCCCTGGGAGTTGTGCCTCATACACTTGGTCTTTTTCTTTTCCCTACCCTCTCTGCTTGGGTTTTGCCCGGATAGTGCCTCGTCCTGGTCTTCCTTCAAAATAGGGTAGCTGGCAGCCCATTTTCCCTGTCTTCATTATTTCAAATCAAATTAAATTTAATTACTGTTAAATTATATAGGAATAAGAAAATCAAGATAAAACTTGTTGCATTTTCTTCCATGGTGAACTTAACGGAAATAAACATAGAAAACAAAGTGCTTAGAGGGGAAAAAGAAACGTTTAGATATGGGGGGTTGGGTGCTGTGCCTGCTTACAATAGAAGGAATAGTTGGAGTGGGAGTGAATTCCACTGCCGGATGGGGGACTCTGGACGCTTTCTCCCAGGACAATACTTGCTTTCCACCAGTACAAGCAGTGAAGAAAAAGAAAGCAAGAATCACCCCAGAGCAGTACAGAATGACAAGGAGTTATGAAATGGCTGGGAACAAAGGCCTATCTGATTATGAAATAGCTTTAGCAATTAAATTGAACTGTTTTTAGAAAACACACGGTGAAGAATGAACAAAGCAAAGAATGAAGCAAACATTTTTAAGGAATACTCTCAAGTTAATATACCATTACAAAATCCTTCCTTATTCTACTGAAAGCATCATATATGAACAGTAAATGCTAATAACCTTTTCCTAGTTTCTGCATTTTGTGGCTGAGGATGTTAATTTTGCCAAATGTAACAGTCATTTGTCATTTGCCTCCGTTTCCTGAGGAATAAATAAATGAATATTACCAGGTGAATGTCTTTTTTGATTTTTGACTTTTCCTCCCCTCCAGGTTGTATACGATGCTAATACGCTTTATATTTTTGCACCAAGTGCACAAAGCCGGGATCAGTGGGTGAGGAATCTGAAAGAAGGTAATGGAAATTGCTCATACTTAGCCTCTGACATGTTTAGATACCTGTACTTGAGCTGTCTGGTTGGGATGGAGTTAACTTGGTGCTGTGTTTTGGATTTGTGGCCAAAACAGTGTTGAAAACACACCAGTGTTTTAGTCGTGGCTGCAGTGCTGGCACAGCATGGAGGCTTTGCCTTTTTCTCCCTCTGCCCCCGCAGGGAGTAGGCTGGGGGGGGGCAAGAGGCTGGGAGGTGACACAGCCGGCACAGCAGACCTGGGCTGACCAAAGGGATATTCCAGGCCATATAATGTCATGTTTGGCAATAAAAACTGAGATAGAGGAAGACAGGGGTTGGGGTTTTTTGGTTTCCATATTGGCCATTGCTCAGAGACTGGCCAGTCATCGGTCTGCTTTGTGGGAGGTGGTGGGCGATTGCCTTTACATCACCTTGGGCTTTTTTTCTTTCTTCTGGTTATTAAGCTGTCTTTATCTCAATCCACAGCTTTCCTCCTCTTGCTCTTTCTGTTCTCTCCTCTGTCCTGCTGGGTGAGTGGAGTGGGCGAGTGGCAGCGCGGGTGCTTAGCTGCTGGCCGGCATCAACCCACAACGAGCTAGAAAAATAGAATGGTAGAGCTCCTATTGCACATATCCACCAACTTTTACTTTTACTGGGCCAGCTCATCGTTTGCTTACGCAGCGTGTGATAATGGGTCCTGGGAGTATCAAACACCCAGACTGATATAATTTGATTTGAAGTCCAGCTGCAATCAGAATTTGCACATATGCTTTTGCACAACGTGTAAATCAACAAAAAGCTTAGCCAAGCTAGTTCGTGGCATCACTGAAAAGTTTTGTTTGTATGTAGCTAGACAACATTGCGGGCCTGATGATGGTCTTACACTGATGTAAAATGACAGGAGGCATCTCCACTGAGATGTGATCCGATAAATGCAATCCTATTGAGTAAAGATGTTTTTTTCAAGAACATCTTAATGCCTTCTGCCACCGTCGAATGTTCACATTACTTGCAGGTGCTCTGTAAAGTAATAAGAAATAATTCCTGGGCTGGGGACTACAGGGCAGGGAATAACCTCTGAAACTCAGCAAGCCTCTAGGAGGGGAGTAAGGAGCCTTTCAAGCCAAGCACAGGCGTTGTGCCATGGACTAGCAATAAATGTCAGTTATCTCCCCCCCCCCGAACACTAGTTGTAGAGGAAATGGAGTCACCTGCAGCAGTAACAAAAAGAAAGGGGGCAGGCAGGGCCCCCAGGGCCTTCACAGCTGCCTGACTGCTTTGCAGGGTGCAGGTGGGCACTGGGTCTCCTTTAGTGGATGCAGCAAACGCCTGCCCCAGCTGGGGTGGCCCGTTTAGGCAGGGCGTATGGCACTCTTTTCTGGAATAAAGCCATGTATTGTCCTAACGATGCCCGCTACTACCATTATATCACCCCTTGTAAACTTGTTAGAAGGTCCTTAAGAGAAGCAATGCTGTAGTAAGGCCATTAAGAAGTGAAGATTATGCCTACTGTCAAAGATGTTGTAATGTTTACTAAAAATGTCCCTCTTGTGGATTTTTTTTAATATCTTTCACTATGTGCTCTTTTTCTTCTTGTAGAAATAAAGAACAACAGCAATATAATGGTAAAATATCATCCTAAATTCTGGACAGAGGGAATTTATCAGTGCTGCAGACAGACAGAAAAATTAGCACCTGGCTGTGAAAAATACAGTCTTTTTGAAAACAGTAAGTACATATGTTTTCATATGAAGTTGTTTTGGCTTATTTTTCTGCTTTTTTATATAATCCTGTCATCACACCTGAATGCCCTGGATATTAGGCAAATTTGTAGAACAGAGTGAATCAGTGATACTGTGCCTAAGGTAAAAAATGTGTGTTTAATTTCCAAATATTTTGTAAAAAATATAAAAAACAGTGAATTGTCCTCCCCAAAAAATGTTTAGAAAAAGATGAAAGGAATAATTTAGGTCGCTGAATTTGTTTCACTTGGTTTGTTTTTCCCATCTGAAACTTTCTTGACCAAGTGTTTGCCTCAGACTGAGGTAAAACCTGGCGGCAAAAAAAGATTCAGCTAGAAATCCTTGCCAGCTCTTCAGTTTTAACGAATAACTTCTACAAACCCACATAAAAGAATAATAACCGTGTTGCATTCAGTGTTACTACAGCAGTGTAAAAATGATATAAGAAAGCTTAATGCATTAATGTATTTACAGACACATGACTGAATTTTCTTAGAGGCTTGTAACATCTGTGTGCTGAACCTGGATGAACCGTGACTTCCGTAGGCACGTGCATCTTCCAGCATCCAAATCACAGGTTCTGCTTGTTCAGCAGCAGATGCTGTAGCCTGCAAAGATGTGCAAGCGTGACCCTCACTGCAGTATTTTCCTACGGAATGACACAGTAATTATTTAGTCCTTCATTTAAGGAAAATTCCATAGGAAAAGTAATGGAGCCGTTGCTTGTCTCCCAGTAAAATCAGCGGTGCCCGGATGGTTTCCTAAATCAGGGCCTTAAACGGGAATGGTGAGGACCTGTGGATTTAGTTGCACTAAAAGACTTGAAGAATAAACAGTGGCTCATGGTCAGCGTTATTCATCAGGAAAAAAACCCTGATGTACGGCTCAACCTTTTAAGTGGGAAAAAAAGCAGCATAGGAGAAAAAAATACTCTTGGACCTGAGAGAAGTAATTAAAAATACATGCAACATTGATGCCTTATTTAGCGAAGCAAGAGTCTTGGGGAGTATTGTTTTTTTAGAAGAGCAGATGTTGATAGGAACAGACCTTTAGATTATCATGGTGATTAGAACACTGCTTCCCTTTTATATAACTTTTTAAATCTCTATCTCTTTTCTATTTCTCATATATTTCTGCATCTGAGGGCTGGTTCAGGGATCTCTGCATGGCACTCTCAGGTGTGGCACAGATATTGCGAAGTCCTGTGGCGAGTGTAGCCTGCTGTCTGATTTGGGATGTTTTTGTGAGAATATTTAATCAGTGCTTTCCTAATGCTTAACTGGAGCTGTCTTTTCTTTCTGACCTACTAAACTATCCTGAAGGCTAGTTAAGATATTAAAACCTTCTCTGAAATTTAAACCTTCTATTCAGTTTTTAAATTTATAGCTAAATGGATAGACACAGATCCTTTCCTGTGCTCTGTTTCTAGGTGTAATGAGATTGCCCTCTCCAATGCCAGAAAAAAGTGTGGTAGGTAGTGTCTTTAAAATATTGAATAGATAATTGCTGGTTTTTGTGATGGTGTTTAGATATCCCGTGATTCTTTCCATATCCTACAGCAAAGGTCTGTTTCTGTATCCGTCAATGGGCATCACGCTTTATCTCAAGCCCAGGCTGGAGAAAATCCCATTGAAACGTAGTGGCACCTATTAGCTGTATCTCCAGCTGCTGGCTGGAGAGGGGGTTGGAAAACAAGTGCCAGCTAGCGCTGCCCTTCAGCAGCAGCGCGAGCCAGCCCCGTGGGTAGCACCCACGTTGGCCATCCTCCACGTGCCCCAGCTGCCTTGCCGGGCCACCGCAGCTCACTCCTGGGGCAACCCAGAATTAGCTCAGCTTTTGCCTCTGGGCTGCTCAGCTGGTTTATACTGGTGTCATGGTAAGGGTGGGCTGGGGTGGAGCAGAGTGGACTGATAATAATGTTGGGATGTTTTCAGCGAAGGCCTCCGCCACCTGTTCCTCCAGTTGAAGAAAATGGCAACAAAGAGGAGGAGATAGTGGTAGCAATGTATGACTTTGAGCCTACAGAACATCATGATTTAAGATTAGAGAAAGGTGAAGAATATACAGTGATTGAGAAGAATGACATTCACTGGTGGAAGGCAAAAGACAAATATGGGTAAACATGAATTCCTTATTTTTCATTATAAAGTTCGTACGTCTGTTTCCATGTTGTAGTAGTTTATATCGACTGTGTGTCAACAAATAATTCTATTAGACCCCGCTTTGGACCCCAGCCCTGAAATCTCATCCTTGTCTTGATTCTCACATAGAAGAAACCATTTTAGGAGTTCATGGTTTCCCAATGAAAGCATCAGCTGGCCTGCAAAATGTCGTTAGACTGGTACAGTACTCCTGCTTCCCTGGGGAATGGCTCATTAGAGAGCAATATGGTTAAGACTCAGCTCAGCAGGCTCCGACTTCCAGACTTGAATAATCATCATCTCATTTAATAGCTAGATCCTTAGGGGCAATCTTTGAATGAGTTGAGAGAGAGTTGCAGTGAGATGCCTTAATGACTGTAACTTTACATTCCCTGGATTAAAATTTTCCCTGCGGTTTTAATGCGAAAAGTTCCCATACTGCGATATTTATCAGGTCCCTGTTGCAATATGTCAGGGGTAATTGTGAGTTATCGGGCTGTGGCAGGCTCCAAACATATTTCCAGTGACTGACTGGGACCTCCAAGCGCAGAAGTGACAGAGCAGTGGCGGGTTACTCTTCTTCACCCCTTCTGCTGGTTTTCTTGGACACTTCTGCTGCCGGTGTCACTTCTCTAGGTGTGCTGAAAGTTAATGTGGAAATGCTGATGCAGAAAATTAGTTTCTGTATAATCAGCAGTGGAGTGCGTGGATCAGTAATAAATAAATTACAGCCAGGGACCTCTGTTAATTAGCAGAAGGAAACACTGTCTTATAGGCATGCAATTTTACATGTTTTCACTCAGATTATATATTATATATCTTTTTAGAAAACAAGGATATATTCCAAGCAACTATGTAACAGGAAAGAAGTCCAACAACCTCGATCAGTACGAGTAAGTGAATGTTTGAATTAAAATCTGGAAGATCATAAAATGAAACCTATGCTTTAAGAATGAAAATGTATTTTCAGAGTTTTGAAAGCAATTCTTTACATACGATAACAATTATCTCGGAGATGAAACTTAAATATTTGAAATAAGCATATATTTGTTCTGATTATCCTCATTGCTTTTGCTTTTTTTTGATTGATTTATAATGTAGAGTCAAGTCAGTAAGATGGCCATCAGGCATGTGTTTTTTAGATTATTGCTATTAAAACAAAAAAAACCCTTTCCCAATTCTCTGACAGACAAAGGGCAACTTTAAAGGAAATTTACCCATTATAAGTGTGATGAATGTTTTTTGTTTTTTTTTTTAAATTAAAGTGACATGTCTATCCAGAGTGTGTGGCAGTAAGATGGTAGAGTAGAAAACAGTGGAAATCATTCAAAGTAAACGTAACATCAGAGATTTTGGAAGGCAGTTCTAATTTTCAAGAAAATGCATCACTCGGTGCATTTTAAGTCTCAGTGTGTGTATATAACTTATCAGCTACAAAAGTATAGTTTGTTTTTTTTTTAAAAATGCTTTTCCAGTTGATGTTTAACTATGGAGTACTTATTTAAGAACATCAGGATAAAATTTAACACTATAGTCTCCAAGCCTGTTGTTCTTGATATTCAAATTGCTGTACAACACAAACTGCTGTGCTTGAGAACTTACGACACAGTTTATGACTTTTAGGTAAAATGGAGCTGTAAGGAAATAATAATTAAAACCAGTTTACAAAACCAAATTGCTAGCTCCAAACCTCTACTCTCAGCCACGTATGGCTCCTTCTGCTGTGTTTTGACAGAAGGTAGAATTTCTTCTGGGATTTTGCCCTCAGCTTCGCTGGAGGGTATTACTTCTTCTTTCTCATGTTAGAGGCTCTTGCTAAGAGCCCTGCCCTGCTCTGGGCTGGGCTGCAAGGCTGGCAGAAGGGGAAGGAAGGAACTGGGTTGCCTTATCTGGTCCAACCACTTTGTGCCTTACCACCTTGGGGCCCTAATTCTGAGTCACCGTGCAGTCCAGGGAGGATTACTCCAGTTCATCTGCCAACTGCAAGAAACCACCATCTCCAGAAGAGCAGAACTTGATTAGAGGCTGCTGTGCCACTTCCCTGCTCAGTTACTGCCGTGACAGCGTAGCTCAAAACGATTGCACCCCACCATTTGCAAGCTGCGTGTTTTTCCTTTTTATATTATTCGCTGCAGCTGGCTGAAATGTCAGCGCTTCCGTGGCTGCTTTAACAACCCTGTGCAGCACCGAGCTCAGGGATGGGCAAACGTGACATTTAATTCACTTTCGACCTCCTCTTCGGTAGGTGGGTCCTCCCTGGAAAATCAGAACCGTGAAGTTACTGAATGAAATAGCAGTCAGCTATTTCAGCAGCCAGCTCTGCAGGTGGCTCCACCGGTGTGCAGGCAGCTGCTTCCCCGGGGCTGTCAGCCTGCCCTCGGGCTGCTGTTCAGAGCAACTACTGCCATCAGCCTGTGTGTGTTTGAGAAGTGTTTTTCCTGAAAGATTAGTTCCATTACCTGAACTTTATTGGCTTCCATGGGGCCTCACTGGATTTGTTTCGGGGCATTTTTATGGGATACCTGCACAATGTAATAGAGACTGATTTTTGTACATTAACTAAAGTTCAGTTGTTGACCTTTGTTAGCATAAAATTACTGAATTTGTAGCTTTGTAATACTTTGCTTTAAGCATCTTACAGAAGTCATGCACTTTGGAGAAGTTTTGGTTACCCATGTTGTGTTGCAGGTGGTACTGCAGAAACCTGAACAGAAGCAAGGCAGAGCAGCTCCTCAGAAATGAGGTGAGTGCAGCAGCCTTGCAGTATTAACCATGAAATTCACATAAAGCAGCTTCTTTTATTAAAGCAAATGCTTATTTTGGCATGTGCAAATCACAGAACGAGTAGAAGAGACATGCAGCTTAAAACCGCTTGTATAAAACTGTCAATGTGCTTGCATTTTAGGATAAAGAAGGTGGTTTTGTGGTGAGAGACTCAAGTCAGCCTGGCCTGTATACAGTTTCCCTTTATACGAAATTTGGAGGGTGAGTTTCTGTGGCTGCTCTGCACACTTTGTCTCGTCCAAATCCATTTGCATCTGTCTCCAAATCCATGAGCTGGAGGAAAGCCCAGGAGAGAGCTCAACAAAGAAACAAGGGGTGCTGTGATAGGCAAGACGGGTGACTAAAATTAGCTTCTTGACTCCGTGGTTAGGTCACATTTGCTTTAATTCAGAGCAGACCTGAACCGCCACTCAAAGAAGGAGGCCTTGCTTTCCCACCCCGTTTGGTCTCTTCCCTCCTGCCAGCCCAAACGTTTGCATTGGTGTATGGTGAGCTGGATCAGGGAGCTCGCTGGGCTGAAAATTAACCTTTTATGGGTTAATCTCCAACTTGGTCTGAGCACTGAGATGAAGGCGAGTCACCAGCGCTCGGGATCTTTGATATTCAAGCTGTTCTTCAAGTGCATGACATTGGGCCCCCATGCTGGCCTTTTGGTTTCCTTTTCCTAGTCAATGTGCTCCTCTTACAAAATTCACAACAAATGACATTGTATTCTTGCTAATTGTTATTATTATTATTGTTATTATTTTTCCAGAGAAGGTTCATCAGGAATAAGACACTACCATATAAAAGAAACAGTGACGTCACCGAAGCAGTACTACCTCGCAGAAAAACATCTCTTTAACTCCATTCCAGAAATAATTGAGTATCATAAACATAATGCAGCAGGTAGGTGAATTGGATTTTTTCTGTCACGTAGAGTTGATTCGAAAAGGAGTGTGAGGCATTTTAGGGTTTTAATGAAAGTTTTTAGGTTATTCTTTTTCAGGGAAGTCATAAGACACTGCGTTTTCACATTTTTTCAATATAGGCAATCATTTGAAAGGTTTTATGTAAATATATATGTATAAATATATACATATGTTCCTGTCCCCAGAGTAACAGAAGAACAGCTGTATTGAGTCAGGAAAAATCATTCATTTAGCTCCACATCGTGTCTCCATCAGCTGCCTGTAATCCACAGCAGATGGATAGGGATGGTACTTCCCGAGTACTCTCCAGGCACTAGCTTTTTACCTGCAGGTCACCACCGCTTAAAGTGATCTAATCTTCCCATATAGCAAACAGATGAGGAGAACAGTAATGTGTTGTTTAGGACATCCCTAAAAATGAGCCTTTGTAAAGGTTAGACACTTCAGATCTATAGCTGATGGCTGATGCTGGTGTCCACCCACTGTATGATGGAATGGCGAGAGTTTAGGAATCAGGTTCCAGGCACAGATACTGATATAGTATCTTTTTTCAAGTCCAGTCTGTGCGTAAATTTCCCTTATGACTGATATTTTCCAGATGTTCATATCTAATTTAGATGACCTGGCATTTCCTGATGATATTCTGGAAAATGCCTTTGTGGAAAATATACTCCAAAACATAATCCTGCTTTTCATTTATTATAACTGATTTTACTACTTGGTTTTTAATTGCTTCACTGCTTTTACCTTGTGGTGTATTGAGTTCTGACAAGATTTTAGGAGAATATTCAGCTAGTATGCAGCGTTTATTTTGTATATGTAAAATCCCTGCCTGAAACTGCTGGGAATTGTATGTGTGAAACAGACATGGTCAAAAGTAACATTGAGAGTATACCTTTTAGATAATCTTTTTTGATCTGAAAGGGGTCCTCAGCCTTTGTCGGTGCCAGCATAACTGTAAAGCACAAATATGTATGTGTATATCTCTATCCATCTTTCACCAGTAAAGAAGCAGCAGCAAGTTAGATGCAGTGAGTGCTCTTGTCTACCTCTTGTAGCCACTTTAACTAGTCAAAACAACGCAACAGCAGAAAATATGGTCAAAGCTGTATATAACGATAAGCTTATTGTTAATCAGTGTTGCAGTTTGCAGTGAACAAGTGCCCGATTTGCTGCCTGGCACTATTGCAGAAGTAAGCTGTGTCTCTTGAATTATCTTTGAACCTCAGGTCTTGTTACCAGGCTGCGTTACCCAGTGACCCCAAAGAAGACGACAGCACCAACTACGGCAGGATTCAGCTATGGTAATTGCGTGTTATATTGGCCTGCATGTAGCTTTTCTAATGATTTTCTACATGTAAGTTGCCACAATATTTTCTAAAAATCAAGACCTAATTTTGTACTGTGATGGCCTGTACAAACGTACATGGGTCTGAGTTGTACCTTGGAGACCCCTGCTTAGAGGACCAGCACGCAAAGGCATGACGGCTGGTGGTAGGTGTGTGATGCCAAGGGCAGCAGTGAGGAGAGGCAGAACGTGTCACCGGTGCTCCAAGGGAATTCAGCGTCTTCCTCCGTGCTTTTGTGCACACCTTGAGCTCTGCCCGATTAGAGAGCTGTGCTTTTGGCTCCTTCATAAGCCTCCAGACTTCTGACTCAACCTTGGCTCCTTTGATCTTTGTGCAGGGGTTACTTTTTAAAAAAAAAAAAAAAAAAAAAAAATTCGGAATAACCTGTTTTAAGCATGGCACATCAGGTGATGTGAGCAGCTGCTATGCACTGGCACAGCTTTCTGTGATGGCAGCTTGTTGAAATTAAGTCTGATAATACCAGCATGTAATTACTGGCTTCAGGAAAATTTAAGTTTTGCCTTCTGTGTTGGTCAGGAGCTGCTTAAAGGTTATGTCCAGCTAAAAGTTTGTTTCTTTTTTGAGATACAGAAATGCTCTATTTTCAAGTTAATTCTCGGATGTTTTCTCCCTAAATTCCCTGATTTACTAGTAATCCAGCATTTCCCTTTCCTCCTCCGTGTCACCTATCAGCTCGGTATGTTCCCTAGTACAGCAGTCATGGGCTCTCGTTTGTTTTGTTTTATAGAGAAATGGGAAATTAATCCATCGGAACTGACATTCATGAGAGAACTGGGGAGCGGTCTCTTTGGCGTAGTGCGCCTTGGGAAATGGAGGGCGCAGTATAAAGTAGCCATCAAGGCAATTCGGGAAGGTGCAATGTATGAAGAGGATTTCATTGAGGAAGCTAAAGTGATGATGTGAGTTGCGTGCTTGGCACTTTCATTGCCAGTTCTAGACCTCTGATGCCGTTTACTGATTATAAATAAAACACTTCGGGCAGGTGGTATTTTTGCAGTTTTGTGGGGTGGAGAGCTAGCACTGGGTGGAGGAAGTAATAATGACACAGTCTCAATCTTTTCAGGAAGCTAACACATCCTAAATTAGTTCAGCTGTATGGTGTGTGCACACAACAGAGACCTATTTACATCGTGACAGAGTTCATGGAGCATGGCTGCCTTCTCAATTACCTGAGACAAAAACGGGGAGTTTTGAGTAAAGACGTCCTGCTCACTATGTGCCAAGATGTATGTGAGGGAATGGAGTACCTGGAGAGAAACAGCTTTATCCACAGAGATCTGGTAATATCCCATTAGAAAATATACTCCTCTTTAAAATTTTTATTTTTGAACTTACCTGTTCCTTTTTGAAACACCCTGTCTGTAAATAACTGCTTTTGTTCTTGCAGGAAATTATAAGTAGTTGAAGTTGGCTATGTAGGGTCTAATCAAGTCTCTAAAACTGCCCTGTACAGAAAATGATGGGAGGTTTCTCCCTCCCAAGAAAATGGAATAAAATCTCTCTGTAATATTTATAAATAGTTAATAGCTATTTGTGCTGATATAACAGCACATCTCTGTTCTGTATTGGTGCCCTTTGCACCAATCGTGAATCCCTTGAAATGGTATTTTTTTCTGGTGATTTTCTTCAAAATGGTTTGGTTGTCAAAACAGTACTATCAAGAGCAAATGCACATGTATCTTTTATAATGAGAATACACCACTGAACTTGATAAATTGGTGAACTTGCTAAGCAATGAGGACAAAGTCCTCATTAGCCTGTTGTAATTTGTCTGCAAGAGACTGCAAGTTTTTCATCCAGATCTAACCATTCTCTGTGCAGGCTGCCAGGAACTGCTTGGTGAGTGACTCAGGAGTGGTCAAAGTGTCGGATTTTGGAATGACAAGGTATGGCTGAGCGTGCAAACACATTTGTGGGGACTTGGGAAAATTCATCTAACCCCTGTAGTTAGCCATGAGGGAACGCATACCCAGCAAAATTACGGGCAAAAATGATCGGTTTTGACCTCTCCAGGGAACATCCTTTGTTTCATTTTTTTCCAGTGCCTCTAAAGCTTGTTCATTCTGTGGTCATGTGTCGATTTCCTTACTCATTTTAATTCTGGAAAATCAAAACTCTAGGCAGTTTATCCTCTAGAGAAGGAAGTATGTCTAGCGCTTACTGTGAGAGGCCTCGCTTTGAACTGACTGTATGATCTGACTGGTCTTCTATTAGCAGCTTTCTGTAACATCTGTGAAAATCTTACGAATTTCAATCTTGTAGCGATGCAGGAGGCATATGAGAGCTTGTGTCTCAGACAGCAGAGCTCACGCTGCAGAGATAATAGTCGTTAATCTATGTCCTGGTAAATAAATGATAGAAAGAGGCTGTTCAGTGAGTTTGGGGTCCTCTTGGGGTAGATGGTTCAGAGCTGCATCTTGCTAGCTGAAGTGCTGGGAGGTGCTGAGTCCTGGAGAGGGGTTAATTTCCTGCCCTTGTTAGCACCCGTGGGTGCTATGTCAGGCGGGTGATGTGTGGGTGAGGCAGGGGGTGGGGAGCAGCGCCTACAAGGCAGGTTTCAAAGCACCATGGTTTGACCATGCTCTTCTTGGCTTTTGCTACCTTCCTGTGCTACTGAGCTTGCATGTCCCCTGACATCTGAATTCAGACTGGCCGGTGAGAAACAGAGCAAGAAATTTATGCTTTTGCATCGTTTTCTCTAGTGATACAGACATTTAACTTGCAGGTGGCCTAGACCTGTGTTGTGTAGCTAATAATCATAAGAGAAGACTCTGAGGTCATAAAAAAAATAAACAGTGTCTTGACTGAAACCTTTATACTGCCCCAGAGAAGCTGTTTTTATTGTGTGATGCTAACAGTCATGGCCATTAGGTGGCAATATAAGCTTCTAATATTCAAATCCAAGTCTAAATTACAATTTGCAGGCTTGGAGGATGACTGAAGGATATCATGTTCTTCTTTTTTTTTT
>VZTL01002583.1:52748-115225 GCA_013400535.1 Scopus umbretta | reverse complement strand
TTTTTTTTTTTCCCTTTCAGGTATGTCCTTGATGATCAATACACAAGCTCCTCAGGGGCTAAATTTCCTGTGAAATGGTGTCCCCCAGAAGTTTTTAATTATAGCCGATTCAGCAGCAAGTCAGATGTCTGGTCGTTCGGTAAGATGTTCGTCATTGAAAGAAAGCACTATGTTTACATTTTATCAATAGCAGTTAAGCTCCAGTTATTGGGAAGGATTCAGATGTCTGAGAAGCGGCTCAGAGAAACTGTTTGCCATGGTTTTATGCTTGCATGAAGTTCCACAGAGACCTTTAGAACTGCTATTTATTAAAACCCATGGTACTAGAATAAGATGTTTTCAGTGATGACACATGTGAACGCTTGCTAGAATATGGATCTCAAACTCTTTATCTATCAGAAATCCTGAGCCCAGGGCTCAGAATGAACATATATTTTTAAGAAGTTATTTGCTTATTTTCTTAATGTTTATTTTCTTTTGGGTTTTTAGGTGTTTTAATGTGGGAAGTATTTACAGAAGGAAAAATGCCCTTTGAAAAAAGCTCCAACTATGAAGTGGTAACGATGGTTAGCCAAGGACATCGTTTGTATCGGCCCAAACTAGCCTGTAAGCAGGTGTATGAAATGATGATGATGTGCTGGCAGGAGGTATATATACTACTTTATTTTTTTTGTCTTTGAATTGGAAAAAAGATCAGTCTAGCAACAGCAATTAATCGCTGTTGCAGCATTCTGACTGTATCGAGCTCTCTCAGCTATGCATGTGTTTATTGCTAAGACAGAGATCTCCCCCTGGTTTGTAACTTAACTAGAGCTGTGATAAGAAAAACCACCAAGGAAATTTCTATTAAGTAAATGGACTGTCGGATTAAGTGTAAAGGCATTTAGTAACAAAATGAAATAACTGCTAAATCTGTGCTGGTCATGATTATATCTGTGTACAGATACTCCTATCAAAAAAAAATTCAGTCAGAATGGCCCAGAAGTGGAGAATCTGATTTTATAGTGCCTCAGTTCATTAATCGTTAAAGAAACATGCCAGAATGCTTGAAAATATTTTTAAAGGAGTACTTCATTACCTGATTATAAATTATATAGGAAATATAGATTAACTTGCAGTTGAATCTAAATACAAATTCCAAGTTTTATTAAAGATAGATAAAAATACACTGTACTATTAATCCTTCTAACGCAGAAAGATACTGACTGTGCAGTTTTCACAGAGGTCAAAGGGGCAGCAAACCCAAATTTAACGCTTTATCAACGAAATCAGTATAAAACAGGTTTTGTAGTATTAAAACAGAAAGTCGCTAAGGATTGGTGCATTTAATGAGATGCCTCTGATTTTGAGAGAGCAATCAAGGAAACCAAGAATGGAAAGAGCTACATGATTTATTTCTAGTTAGCCTTTGCCACAGAGGGTGCTGGGGAAAAACTGCTCTTTTCCAGTAATAAAGGTAACGTATTGTCTGACGCTTGTCTTGCGAGTAGAAGGTGCTAGAACAGAGAGCAATTAGTCATCAAACCAACTGGTGGAGATCTAAAACTTACAAACCAGTTGGCTTATGCACCAAAAAATACATTAAAAACGCAGTGCCCTGGTGGACTGCAGAATGACAGATATGTCTGTTGTTCAAAAAAGCTATTCACAGGAGCCAGGAAACTGCAGATCATTAAACTTTGTTTGTACTTGGTAACCTGCTTAAAATGGTCATTAAAATGGAATAATAAACTTGTTAGTGTTCTTTGAACATTAATATGTATTTATAGGATTTATATGAACATCAATGAATTGATTAAAAATGCATTGATTTCATCAGGGGTTATTAACAATAAAATCTAAGCAGGCATCACACGGGAGAGAAAGAATCTTTGCAAATCACAAACGGGACACAAGTAATGGCAAGATACTGTCAATCTTTGTCATAAAATGCAATTAACTTGTAGGTACCTCAGTTCTCATTTAATAAATTTATTAATGATTTGTAGAGGGAGGTGAATACTGAGGCTTCAAAATTCAGCAGGTGATACAAATCTAAAGAGGCTAATAAATGGAGGAAAAGTGCAAGTTACCCAGGCATTCCAAAGATGCTAAATTAACTGTGTCAGCAAGGTCAGTGAAGAGACTACGTCAGTGCATTGCCATAATTAAACAAAACAAACAAGATGTTACGACACACAAGGAACTGTATGGAAAATAGAGTAGATGAAGGGTGCTGTTGCATAAGTCTGTGATGCAGTCTCAGTCTCATTTCAGAGTCCAAAAAATAATGTTGAATTAAAAGAGGCTTCAGAGAATGACACTCAAAATTCTTAAGAGCATGAACAACCTGCATAAAGAAAGACTGGTGCAATTCATTGGGGGAGGCAGGGATGGGGAAGAAAAATGAGAAAGTGTAGCACTGTGCAAAATAATGGATTATATGAAGAGTATAGTCCAGCAATACCAATTTATGGTTTTTCAAAGTGTAAAAAAAGGTGATGCTTGCTGACATTAAGTGACACATCCAAAATCCACACAAGGAAATATTTTTGCATGTCACATCTAATGAAATGGTAAATTAATTGCCACAGAATGGTATCAAGACCAATAATTTCTCAAAACCAACAAAACTTGATTGCTTTCTGATCACAGCTGTGCATGCTTTTATTTTTAGAAACCAGAGGGACGCCCGACTTTTGAAGAGTTGCTTCACACAATCGTTGACATTGCGGAGGGTGAAGATGCTTTCTGAAAGAAGACAACAGCAGCACAAGTACAGGAAAGAAGCCACTTTCCAGAGATACGGCTTCGCCATTTCTTATTAAAGGCTTGATTCTGTAAGCTGCTGGATGACGCGAAACAGCGTGGAGATCCTGTTAACATCTGATCCACTCCAGCACAAGGAAAGTTTTACATGATGTTGGGAAACGAGCACAGTATCTGCAGCAATACTAGCAGTCTATATTTTCTCTGAAAAGTCAGTATTGCATAGCTGGCAAATTGAGCTCTTTATGGAGGAAGAGAGAGAATGTAGCCAAAGCCCAGGAGCCTAATTTGCATTTACTGGGGTTGGGTTCATGTACATACAGTTAACGTTTCTGGGTCTCTCTTTACACAGGCAGTAGTATTAGTAGTGATTTGCATGCTTAAAAATGGAAGGTAACTATAAATGGGTATTTACTGACATTGAAATGTTTCCAGAGATTCTCCAGAAACGTTACTTTTCTTGGTTGATGGGTGTTTTATGACACATCAAGAACACAAAACATGCCTCTTTCATTTGCACATGGTAGGTTGTTAACAGCGCAGTCTTCAGTTTATCGTAACACTGAAAAAGCTTTGCTTCAGAACTGAGCCATGATATGCCCCAAGCCATTCTAGGCTGTTTGGTCAACCAGAGACCTCCCACAGTTAATCCTGATGTTACTTGTGAAAAATAAGTCCAAGATTCAGCTCAACTGGCTGTCAGTGTACCATAGTACCTTGTTTTGGATTAATTATAAAGTAATTTATATGCTGTATGTATTGTAAATATATAAATTCCATGCATTTATTTATATAAAATGTGTTTTCCTCTTGAAATTTTCAGGCACAAGTTTGTCCTACCTTCACTTACGTACACAATTCGATACATGGGGTTGTAAATGAAAGAAAGTACACTCTCAAATGTTTTTAAGGAGGGCTTCTCTTTCTCATCTGTACGTACAGTGATCTAACCTTTCTGTTCACAACAGAAAATATCATACTACACGTGTATGTAAATAAACTGAACGTTAACTGTTGTTTGGAACCAGCTAATATGTTGCCAATAATTTACTGTCAGTCCATCATAAGCAAAACTCATTGTTCATATGAATATGGTGTTACGATAGTCCATGTATGTATATCTCTCTCTCTCTCTGTGTATATACACTCTATACTAAATATATATAGTAGTATGAATATATATTTAAATGAATTTGGCCACGATTAAATGTTCAGTACAGAAGTGCCTGAACTCTCTTCAGAAGTTACGTGCCCTTTCCCCTCTGCTAGAGGCTAATGTCTCCACAGCCTTGCTGAAGCCTGTTCCAATTAACCTGACTTTGTACCAGCAGATGCGAGGAGTATTTGCACTTCAGTTTTGCTGTAGCCACCTCCCGAGTAACTCTACTACATGTTTTCTTTTTCTTTTGTTACTTGTGCCCTTGTGCCATGTGTAGTAGAAAATAGATTGCACAAAACTTTTTTTGTTTGTTTTTTTGCAAGTAGGCAGAGAGGAGTATGGTGAAGTTTTATTTCCAATCGGATTATTAAAGGTAACTAGAGTTAGCTTAATACATTCCATCATTGCTGCGTTTGAGCATTTCTGTAATCAATTTTGGAGATGCTTTGTCTAAACCTTTACGTTCAAAAGAAGGAAGCCTTGTGTTTCTCGGAAGAAATGTTTTCCTTTTTTCATGCTATTCCATTGAAAAGTTACAAGCTGTCAGAAAAGTTCTAAATCACTATTTCCTTTTTCATAATGTCAACATCTCAGAAGATTATTGCAACTATGCAAACAAACCTGTCAAAGTGCTGAGTCCAAACTACCCAATCTCTACCAACCACGTGTATTGTTAAAGGGGAAAATCTAGGGTTTTCTACCTGTAGTAGAAAAAGGAACATGGAAGATCTAAGGTAAGCCGAGCTCGTCTTTCCTTCCCTAACTGCTCCTTTGCACCCCGGTTTCTCAGTGGAGACCATGCAAAGTATGGCATTGCCAACACTTTCGACACTATGTCGTGAGGAATTCTACAGTAATAAGTAATGTTTCCCTTAACACACAAATGAAGCATGAGGCAAAACAGGAGATTAATAGCTTCCAATGAACCTTGAAGCTGTTTCTATACAATAATTATATATTTATTAATTTATATGATAAAACACAAGCTAACTGCTGACTTTTGGTAGCAGTTTCCTCATTGACGTGGGTGCTTTGAATCCGACCTCTTCACCTGCCTCTTCCCAGTACCCGAGGATAATTTCTGCATACCTGCCGCTGGGTTTGATACTTACTTAGGATGCCAGGAACTGTAAGGCACCTAGTTTTTAGATGAAAGCATTTTTTTTTTTAGTTGAATGTAGCCTTAGATGGTTAATTTTGGAAAGGATCACAACACCTCTGGAGGCAGCTGTCTTGCTGACTCTCCCGATGTCTTCAAAGGCAGGCTGAAATACCGCACATCATTTCTTCTGGATGAGCTTGCTCATCCTTAAGTGACTTCAGTCCTTCTTCCCTTTTTTATCATAACTGTTTTTTTTTTCAAATGTTGGGGTCAAAAATTCATCTGAACAGAACCAAATGCTGTGATTTACATCCACTGTATTTTTTCCTTTTTTTTTTTAAGGAATACTTAGCCCTACTGATTACAGTTTAATAATTTTTTTCAGTAAAATGTGTGTTTGATACTAGAAAGCAAACACTTTTTTTCCCTTTTTTTTTTTTTTTTAAACAGATGTGAGAGTAGTATCTAGTCTGTTTTGGGCTTTTTTTTAAAAAAAAAAAAGGTAAGTAGGCGGGGTCAAGCAGTATTTGTGGCTTACCATGTTTCGTATGAGAGTGAAGAGCTCAGCTGGAGCTGTTTTACTGGCACAACTGATGAAGAGAGGTTTGCATTTTCATTTGAATACAGCGGACAACCAGACATGATTCTTTCTACGTGTAAGTAAACTGGGCCACATATTTTCATCTTGCGGTGTTGTTTTGTGCAGCAGCAGCGTACTTGGCAAATGAGCTATTTAATTATTGCCATAAAAATAACAACCAGCTTTCTCTTGTGCTGCTCAGGTGATCTCTGTTCAGGCTGCTTGTCTTGACTTTGAAAATTACTGCACAAATATGAATCCATTGTATGACAGAATCAGCAAAGCAACTACTTTTACATACAGACAGGGACGTATTCCCACATGCCATCCTTAAAAGCATGTACAGCATAGACATTAATAAAAAGTTTGGTAGAACTAGAGCTGTTTTTCCTCCAGAGCAGAATTAACTCATAGGAAGGACAGAAAGCCACAGCTTGCACATGTGAAAAGCTGAAAGCTTGTCTTTTAAAGTATTTTTAGGAGCAAACTGTATTGTGGCTTTCTACTAGATTATTGATTTTCTAGTACTATTGAAAACTGACAGACATACCAGATGAGGAGGCGTACCGTGTGTTACAGTAAAGATTTGGGTTTGATGGGTGAAGCTGAGTTTGTACTGTTTAACACAGTTAACCTGTTGCCCCTGCTGCAAGAGCAAGAACTTTGTGCAAAACATGCTAGAAGAGTGCAAGTCTTAGACACGGACTACAGAACTTTCAAAATTAGTAGTGCTTTGAGAAACAGCGAATCAGAAAAAAGAAGCTCAAGCCAAGAAACCTATGAAATAATAAAATTATAAAATGCAAATTATAAAAATTAATCTCTAACTTGTTGCTTGTATCTTCCCCATGGCTGCAAATTAGAGAGAGCTATAACTGAAGATGGGAGGAAGACTGCATGTATAAGGGTGTGTGAATTGGCCACCACATGTACAGACAATGTTACCGACCCAAAGCATACTTGCTGGGTGTTCTGAGACTTTACAAGGACAGCTACTGGCAGCAATGGACCATCTCAAAGGACTTGGGTGCTTTCGCTCTCCCTTCTCTGTTTTCATGGGACTATCTTTCAGCTTCTCAAGCAAACAGCTGTTCCTGAGAGCTGACCAATCTCTTTCTTCTTCCTCTAGCTTTCCAGCTGCTCTGTTGTGCACAGATGAATTTGTCTCCAGGTCTCTTAAGTTTGCTATCAAAATGTCAGCTGCAAATTTTTAGGCTGGATATTTGTCAGGCTAGCTTCAACATCAGTTTCCTAGTTTTTCCACTTCGTCGACATGCTTCTCTTGCCATGATATCTTTTCTTGTTTCAAAACTGTGCATGCTAAAGGTCTGATTTTGGGCATCAGGATTTGATAGGCTATCGTGGCTCTGTGCTACTGTTGGGATTCCTATTTGTTAACCTGTCACCAGGAGGATAATATGACACTGTTTTAAAAACAAGCATCTTCCCCCTAATATAGTCATTTCCAGAAAGAAGATGACATGATCAGTGGAATGGGCTATGGTCTTTGTTCCTGCGTTGTTTTTTGTAGAATTGGCTGAACTTTGCCTGAGGTTGCAAACTTTCGTCAGTGATCGGAGAAATTAATTCTCCACACAATTGAAGAAGGAAGATTCAGCAAGTTCTAGATTCAACAGCTCAAATACTCATCTCGTTTGATTTAAACTTAGGCTTTTATGCTACTGACTTTAATTGCTCTGTGATGACTTACCCTGAGGATCAAAGCCAAATGTGTTTTGGTAACTTACATTTTGGTAGAACTCGGGGAAATGTGGGCTGAGAGGTCTAGTGGGGCTGTGGATGCTGGAGAAACTTTCCTTCCTGTGGATTTAAAAGAATCAAGACTTCACCACTTTTTCTAGAAGTCCTGGGAAAATTTTTGGTTATGTAGGAAACAGAACTGGGGCCTGAAAATAATGACAGGTCCTTAAGTACTTCATTTTAACAGACTTCAAAAAATAATTTACTGGTAAAAATTATGGGATAGTTTTTTCTGTTAGCCTATATTTCTTTCCTGTGTCCTATCCAAGCAGTCTGTCATAAAGTGGTAAATATTACTGATGTCTCTGTTCCCTTCAAAATACGGAATTCAAAATGCAATTTCCTTGCTGAAGCACAACTCCCACTGATACCACCACTAGTCAATTTTTAATTTATGGACTTTTCAATGTGGTTACTTGAATTAGGGACCAGGGGGTCAAGGCCTGCTAATAGGTGTATATGACTCTAACATCCTTTGACAAATCCAGGGTGTTTTGCTTAAGAAAAGGTCCTTGGTCCAAAGTCGAAGGAAATCAGATAGAATAGTTCCATTTATTTCAGTGATTTGAGTTAGGGTGGAGCAGGAAGGAAAATCAAGAAGAAATATTTGAAACAATGAGTACATTCTAAGAATCCATTTTCAAATTCTTACTTGCACTTTAAAATACAGCATTATTTTTTTTTTTTCACATTAAAATGCAGGGGTTTCAAAATTATCATTATTTCTTAGTTTGTCTGATGGCTGTTAAACAGAAGAAAAGAGTAAGGAAGGAAGAGCCCGAGTCACAGGAGGGTGTGTGTAGCTGTGAGAAGCTTCAGGCAGGAAACGCAGGCTTCCTGTAGCACTGCAGCGAGCATTGCTGTGGCACCTGGAGGCAGCCCTCAGCGCAAACATCTTCCTCGGCCGCCAGCAGAAGGTCACGACGCGAGCCAGTTTAATCAAATTATTCATTCAGTCTACCGAAGCTTTCACCATTTGCAGTGTTGGCCAAGTCTTTCTAGAAGAGCATCACAGAGCAACTTTGGGCCTTTCTGTAGTGAGTTAGGAAGTCAAAAACCATGATTTTAAGCAAGGGGAGAAAAAGTGCTGTGCGAGAAGCTTACCAGTCACCAGGGAGGATGTAAAATGCTTAGATCAATACATAGGTCTTTGCTTGAGATGATGAAATTCCAATCCTTCAGGTCAAAACTTCCTGACTTAATTTAATTTAACTAAAGCAGGACTTAGCTCCACAGAACTGAAGGCCTTTCTCTATGTTCCTTGATAATGTTTCCTAGAAGGCCTGACAAATTTCCAAACAGAAATTAAGATTGCACTGCTATAATTTACGCTTTTATTAATTTCTACTGAGTTAATTCCACACGTGCTCTAGGGTTCTAGGAGTAATGTACGGACAAAAGAATTTCAGAAGTGATGAGTTGCCGAGAACAGATGTTTGTTTTCAAAGACAGGTTTATTTTCAAAGAGCTGGAAATGCTCCTCTTTAGGATGATAAATATCTGCTGGATTGATAGGCCATGACTTGACACTTAAAATACTCCGATAAGGAGAATGAGGAGAAGCAAACTTTGTAGAATTGTGCAAAGTTTGTGCTGTTCCTCAGGACCCAGCAATTCAGTTCAGCATGGGCTCACGGCTTGAGTCTCTCATCTGACTCTTCACTTTTCGCATGCAGAACCTGGTCACAGTTTGTGATCTTTAATTGGCTAGACACTCTAGCCTTGGAAAAATCACTTGCCAAATGAAACATGTCCCAGGGAGCACTGTAATTAAAGCTTTAACCTATACCTTTTCTGTGGTTCTATGGACAGGACAAGAGATTAAATACGTAGTATCATACATGCTTGGGATGTTTTAAAAAAGATGACATACATTCATTTATTGCTAATTGCTTTTAGCATAGTAAGGAGGGGGGGTCGAACATGAAAAGCATCCATTAACAGAGGAAGTCTGAAATTCACTGAAGGCAAAAAAGATTCCTGAGCTTACACTATTCAGTTATTCAAATCGCTGGGCTCAAAGAAAAGCAAGACAGAATTACATGTCCACAACATTGGTCTGAACCCCTCGCTTTTGTGCTAACAGCCAAATCTTTAAAATCTTATTAGAAGATCATTCTTACGTCACATTGTCGCTATGCAGTGCTGCTTCTGATTATTTCTGGTAAGTGTTCTATAAGGAAAGCAAGTTGTCTAATGAGGAAAAATGTATTTAATTGGACTAGATGGTTTAATCAGAAGAAGTAGACAAGCTTTCAAATGTCATATTCCTTTTTGCACATCACTAAATACTTTATAAACATCGATTAAACTTCATGGCACTGGCTGAAGTAAAAGAAACCCAAGAATTTTTCACCCATGGTGTTCTCTGTTTATGAAACATGGAAGCTATTATAAAAAGAAATGGGAATCTAACACAGCTTAGGTCAGGGAACAAACACAATTCCTTCCCAAGGTATTTAGGAAGGTTTGGTAAGTAGCATGTAATTTTACACAACCCTTTTTCTTATGAAATTGCAATAACTTCATCGAAAGACAGTACCTGCAAGACTGCACCATCATGCAATATGCTTCCAAGGCACTAATTAATACTGCTTTAGAGACATTCACTCCTTAACACTGTGACACTACTTTACTCTTGGATTTACAGGGGTTTTTGGGGAACAAAAAAGCAACAGTAATAAACCAGAAATAATTCCCAGCTGACTTTTTTAAAAGTGATTTTCGTTCCAAGCTTGTAATTACCTAAAACATTAACAATCTCAACCCTGTAGTAAAACAACACTAGAGACCATGTTCAGGTAAACTTCAGCCACTATATTTTTAAACAACTGAGGGACGGTGTAATGTACCCTGGAAAATTATGCAGCAAATAAATTGCATTGCCTATATGTTTTCAGCCTGGTTTCTTTCAAGAAAGTTGTTGGTGTCAGCTGGCTTGGGTATTTGTAATTGCTGCAGTTTGCATAGCCGTCAGTGGAAACTTTTATCAAACAGTTGATAGTGTCTTCTGATTAATGTAGGCTCGCCAACTTCCCACACGATAGGTTCTTCACAGGATGCAACAGTCTAAGGGAAATTGCCCCACAACTTTGAAGATAAATACTCTAACCAAAACACGTATGAGACAGGTCTCTTCCTCTTCCAGCTAAGAACCAGTTTTGGTCTTATCTTTCTGACATCTGACATTCTCCCTTCTTCTATTAGTGCCAGATTTGCTAAATTAGGTACCTTCATAGAGAAAATAATTACATTTTCATTGTGTAGTAAGGTTGCTTAATGTTTTGAGTGCTAGGATGTGTACTCTCAGCACACTTGGCTGAAACATTGGTAACAGCCATTGGCAGAAAGTCTTACAGAACACCAGAAGGGTACGTCCTATTTATTCCAGGCTGGATTAAGTCATTAGGATCAACAAGCCAAAAATGCCATGAGAGAAAGACAAATAAAGGGGGAGACACTGGTGGGACCGGTGGGAGAATGACGTTTCTTGTGAAAGATAAAGGAACAAAATACTGGGACCTCAGATACTCTATTTCAAGTAACTTTGCGAGGTGTCTTTTTGTACTGTGACCTCTGTGGCAAGAAAGCTCAGGAGTGGGAGATAAAGTTTATTCTCTGTCAGTGTAGGTGAATATCACTAGAACCTTGTCTGCATGCCTGGCTCTCATGCTTCCTAAGAGAGCATACATTGTACCCGAGAGCCTGAGCCTGGCCCGCTGGTGCTGCTGCCCTCCCACCTGCCCACTGGTGGATGCATGACAGTGAGATGGTTCGTGGAGCTGACCCAGAAGAGAGTGATTCCCCACTGGTTTAGCATCCCATCTCGCTCTGTTGGAGATGAGATGAGATGAGCAGCAGTGCACAGAGAAAGGGGATGGGACCATAGCTGCCACAGCTTGGCTTAAACTGCCATGGGAGCACAAGTTGGGGACAGTAGGTCTCAGCCTGAGTAGGTCAGAGCAGATGTCAACCATTTATTTATCTCATTCAAATCTTCTTAATGCTTTCCAATCTATTTAATACTATAGCCTCTCTGCTGCTCATACCAGATATACTGGATGGATTTCTCTGTAAAGGTATGATGCATGTTATGGTATGTCCAGTGTATTTTTCTCAGGATTATCAACCACTTGGCATGCAAGTGTAAAGCACATCTTTGGTAGCATTTAAACCTGGGCTAATGCATATATTATGTTAATGGCTGTAACAGAAACAGGAAAATCAGTATTAATTCAAAGAATTGAATGTAGCATGTCTCCTTTAATAAACCTCACAATAAGAAAAAGCTTGCTGTGCAAGTGGTTTTGTATTTAGCTTGAATGTTCTAAAAACTGCCATTGCTGAAGAGGACAGTTCTCTACCTCTCTCCCTGATGATGTTCTCCTCCCCTTCATTGCACTGGTTACAGCTTGCATGGGGTGGTGTGATCAGATTGATACTGATCTGGCTGACGGGGTCTTTTTTTTTTCTTTCTGATTTAGTGAGCTGATTTAACTCAGCACATGGCCTCATAATTGCTAAGACATTGTAAGGGAGACAGTGGGAGCAAACATGGGGCGGCAGGAAAGGTCTGCTGTCTTTGCTGGATGTGAATTCAGCTGTAATGATTTGCTAGATATCTCGCAGCAAGACAGAGCTAATAATGGGGCTAAGAACATGTGTAAGTTTTGTAAACAAACTGGAACATTGCAAATCTGGGAAATGTTCTTATTCACAGATCACACCATCCAGTCTGTTTTCTGCTGCTGCTGCTGCTGCACAGTGCAAAAAAGGTATGTGAAATGCTTAAGCTTTTCAGCAATTAGGATGTTCAAAATGTCTACACATAAAGGACTTTTAAAAATCCCTCTATTTTCAGTAGAACTGCTAATTGTACAGAATTTTAAAGAAGCTCTACCCTGCCTATCCCTAATATGAAGGAAGGCATATATATTCATGAATGAATATTTTAATGTGAATATTTATAGATATGTATTCACACAAATACTTCATGTTTTTCAAAATCAGAGCAATGAGAACAAAAATGAACCTGGACCCTGATACTGGCCTGGTGACCCAGTACTCAGCCTCAGAACCAGATGTTTCCTATGCATCTCCTTGGAAGTGCAGGGTAAGCAATGTTTTGACAGGTGAAAAGAGAGAACTGAGGTGATGTGCCATATGGTGGCTCAGTCCCAGAAGCAGAGGAGTAACTAACTCTTGAGCATGTAAGGTACTTTGTTGCATAAAAATAATAAAGATATCCAAAGATTCATACTGATGTAAATACAGGGTCACAGTGAGGTTTCCCAAGCTCTCCATCATGGGCAAGGTGGTTCCTTCTCCCACTTCTGGGTTTGGGTGATGGAGGTGGGAAGGGTGGAACTGCCCTGTTGGGAAGATGCAAGCTCCCTTGCTCAGGAGGCATGTGAAACATCCTCCTCAGTTTTCCTAGATCTAAGTTGAATAACCTGAGCTTTCAAAGCATAACCAAGTGCAAATATAGAACCTAACTTGATGCAAAAGAAAATTATGTTCCTGCTGATTTCCTAAGAAAGTCTGCAGCGCCCTCCGTGTTAATTCTCCATTTAAATGACCAAATTTCTAGACATTGTAACTGCACTGATTTCCATACTGCTCTGCTTTTACACCAGCTGAGGAGCTGTCCTGGCATTCATACCATGCAGAAGTCACCCCAATTAGGTAGATAGCTTTTTTATTATTCACTGTACTTTCCATTGACATTTCCATTGACAAACTACTCAAATGTAAGTCTCACTTTTTTACAAGTGGTGAGGTGATAGTGCTTTACAAGGGGGAGTAATGACCACCATTAAATCCTTTTAGTTACTGAGATGGTATAATAGCAGGCGAATTAAACAAGCAATAGTAGGGAGAAAAGACTAGTTACAAAAGATACTTCTTCTTTCACCAGCGTAAGAGGCAATTGAAGTTAAAGAACAAGCCGTTACCTCCTCTACCTGCTGAGGCCTTGGAAGACTACACAAAAAACCCCAGAGTTATTGCACTCTATGATTTTTTTGCTAGAGGACCCTCGGATTTACCACTCAAGAAGTCAGAAGAATACATTATCCTTGAACAGTATGATCCCCACTGGTGGAAGGCAAGAGACCAACATGGGTAAGAGAGTGGGCATCTACTTCAATCTCCCTACACAGAAAGAAAAAAAAACCTAAAACAACCCCTGTGAAAGCAGGCAGATAAAATGAGAGAAGTGCAACTGTCTCATTTGGAGAATTTTGAAAGTGTTCAGCTATGTACAAGGCACATGGATTAACCGGGCAGACTTTCAACAGTGGTTGGTGCCCCAGGAATGGGTGGGGAATCTGGAATCTGTTGGGAATTCAAAGTCCTATACTTAATAATTTCCTGAGCAACATAAGGTTGTTTGAGGATCATGTGTATCACTGGGCTCTGAGCCATGTGCAAATCCAGCTTTCCATACTTCAAATGCTTTACAATGCAGTGTATATGTGTAAACACGTTACAAAGACCATAGAGATTATTAAGACATGTGCCTGAAACAAAATCCCTGGTCCAAAATTCCTGGGTGTTTTAGAGAGCTAGAAAATTTCAGTTAGGATCCTTTCCACATGTATGTTTGTTTCATGTTGTTCCCCTTTCTCCTTTGCATTTTCTTCAGTATATCCTGTACTGTCATGCTGGGAATGGTTATAAGTTATATAACAACTGTCTCCTTTTCATTCAGATTTCTCCTTTAAATACTTGTAAATGCTTTTTATCAATTCATATTTGTAGTGAGAGTCCACTGGATTATTATTTTATATACAAATGCAAGCATACACTTTACACTTTACACTTAGACAAAAAAGCTTTATATAGTTACAGGGTTAGAAATGAAAAGTGGCTTCTGGTTCAGAAGAAATGTAATTTTTTCCTAAATTTTCTTGTGGTTTGACTTCAAAATTTTCATTAACATGCTGCTCTCAGCCCTCTATAAATCTCCTATTCTAGCTGTTTTATTCATTTCAGTAGCCATCCACAGTTGCAGGGCAGAAAGATTGTGTCTGGGATGAAAGGACTCAGACTTCTATTCAATTCCCACATTGGGATTTAGTATCTAATGGCATAGCTGATAGTATAAGTAACCTTTATAATTCAACAAAAGGAAGATGCATATCTTAATCCTATTAATATTTCACACCATACTATAACAGAATCATAGAATAAATTAGGTTGGAAAAGACCTTTAAGATCATTGAGTCCAACCGTTAACCTAGCACTGCTGAACCATGACCGTAAGTGCCACATCTACACATCTTTTAAATACCTCCAGAGATGGGGACTCAACCATTTCCCTGGGCAGCCTGTTCTAATGCTTGGTAACACTTTCAGTGAATAATTTTTTCCTAATATCCAATCTAAACTATCCTCAATATGTCATTTCAGGAATGAAGGTCTAATTCCCAGCAACTATGTTACTGAGAACAAGAAAAGTAATTTAGAAACATATGAGTAAGTACCCTTGAAAATTACAGTCATGCTTTCTTTTCTAAAAATGGATTGAGTGATACATTTTAGTGCTTGATCCTTCAGTCTTTATTAGACATGAAAAGATGTTTATTGAAAGCTCTGGGGTTTTCATTACAAAGCATTACTCTTAGAATGAAGTAACCATTTTGATTTTGAACTATTAGCTCAGAGAGTGTAACGTGAAGTTACAAACACTGAGTACTTCAACAACATTAATTTGCATAAAACAGACTGTCAGAATCCAGATGTTTCCTATTTCTGTAGGCTCACTACATAATGTTTCTATGTTCTGATCTCTTCCTGTTGTGAACATGTAATTAACTGACTAGAAGCTAATTCCAATTACTTCAACCTAATTTATGGGAGAGAAGAATAAACTTCTGCAGAATTCTAGAGAAGAGAGTCTTGATGCAGCGAGTGGGACTATAAATTTCATCATAGTTTGGCGTAACTGTTTCCTGGGTTTTCTTTTGTTTGAGCTCATATTTAATCACAGTGAATGGTGAAAAGAGTTGTTGTATTTACCGTGGTCTAATAAAGTAATTCCAAATTAAGTGATGCTTATACACAACAATAGTTCTATTTGGGTTTTTGGACTGGGAATAGTGCAACTATTAAGATGGATTACTTTTGTAAAACAGAGCAAACATTAATCTTTACTGGCTGAAATTAAAGGATAGGTTATCTGTTTGTTGCAGGTGGTACTGCAAAAACATAAACAGAAGCCAGGCAGAATGTCTCTTGCGCCAAAAGGTAACTCGGTCTATACCAAGAGCTAATGATATCTAGAAAGATCTATCAGTAGAGGCATCAAAAGCGTTACCACAGCCAAATCCAAATCTGTTTGGTATGCAGTAGGAGAGAGAGTACTTTGAAATAAAAAGGCTTTCTGGGGTAAGCACACAGTGCAGACTATTCAGACTTCACAGAGTTTTAAGTTGTAGCCCCAGCAAATTCTATGTAGATTTTCCACACTAGATAAATCGAATTACATGTGGTTTACTGTGTTTGTCTTTTGTATGAGACGTTGAAGACTGACATCCATGTAGTAAGTTGGCAAGGTTAGCAGAGCTTAAGGAAACCCCTGCGTCTTCCTTATGTATAGTACGAACAATCCATATTGTGTTCTACCCTCTATCAGTTACCAAAGTGCCTAACTCAGTTAAACTCATTAGGTCTTTGCTCAAGGACTAACACAGGGCTTGGGTGAGACAGACCAGAGAAGAACATCTCAGAACTGTTTTGCAGTATTTTATTCTAGTGATTTGTACAATTTGATTATTTAATAGAACAAAGCATTTTCACTACTTCACACTGATGAGTATAATTCACCTAAATTATTTAACTCCAAGAAATTGCCTGGCACTTAGTATTTTCCCTTGGTTAATTTTGCTCTGCTATCTACCTGGCTATCAATTCCCATTCTCCACTGCTTTATCCCCCTCCCAAGTAGTCATAGGTATTTCACAGAATTTGGTAATCAGCTGCAAGCCCTATCTCGGGGGAGGATTATTCAAACTAGAAAGCAGAAAATAACTCTACCTGGATTTCTTTTCAGTCCAAAGAAGGAACATTTGTTGTCAGAGATTCAAGCCAACAAGGACTTCTTACACTGTCCATGTATTCACGGGCTAAAGGGTGAGTTGCTCTGGATGGTTAGGGTTTGAATCAAGAAGTGATGGAAGAGCTTTGCCCAAAGTCCTTGGGATAAGTGGGTGGGTTGGACATGCAGTACACAGGAGCAGGGAACCACTGTGATGCTGTTCATGTGGAGTTTAATTACCCCGTGTGCAGAAATGTTGATGGTGGGCAGTGGATCTGGGAGTCAGGATGCAAATGTCCTGCCAAAATAAGATTAACTGCACTCATTGAAATCCTCAAATAATCTGCTGTGAAAGCCGTGCATCCCATCCATGTAATCCAGGCGATAAGACCTTACATTTGCATCTTCTTGCCTCTCTTTCTGCATGAACTGCCATGGCTGCCACACCACACCACCTCAGTCTTTGGCCACTGCACCAAACTGCTTCCCTTCTCTGCAGGCTCTGCGCACTGTAAATTCATTCCAGACTCTGCTGTCCCCAAACTTCTCATGTTTTTCTCCTACAATCACCTCACCTCCTCGCTGTGCAGTCTCCCTTCTTTTGCTGGAGGACTGCCACAGGACTGGCTTTCCCCCCCGCATCTGTAGCAATCACCTACAACGCTGACTTACTCCTTCTCAAGCTGCCTTATACCCTCCTCCCTCAGCTCTCCTACATCCTCCTGCATCAGTGGCATCTGATTTCCTTCTCTTCCTCTTAGAGCAAGCCAGAGGTGAGAGGAGCACTGCTGCTACCACCACCCTCTTCCTCTCTCCCTTTGCTCCTCAGAAAGGTGGGGCAAACCCCCCCTGCTACCCCTTAAGGCTTATGTTTGCAGTAGGGTACCAACCTTCAGCAACCACCTCCAGCCTGAAATGCAAACCTGATTTCTTCATTTTAAATCTCCCAGAAAGCAGGAGTAGATGGGCAGCAAAATGTACAGAAAGCAGGACAGACACATAATGTGGAGAAATAGAGAAAAGTAAATGTATCAAATAAAAGCTACAGTGAGGAGCCTTTTGAGAAGCAGAACAGAAAATGTAATCTCACAGTATACATGAATATGTTTTTAACTTTTAGGGGGAAACTCAGGTAATGAAGAACATTTTAATTTTAAAAGCTTAGATTCAGATAAATGCTGAATTAGAAGGAATATCTGATGAATGCTACAGCTATTTCTTATGGATGCAATGATACTTGTGCAGTAAAAAACACTGTGCAATATCTCCCAAAGTTGGGAGAGAGATCTGCTCAAGGAGTCTTATTTTTTTCCTGAAATGCTATCCCAGCTACACACAGCCATGTTAAGTTGAGAATTGTACCCCAAGTTTCCAGATTTTTCTGTGCTTTCTTTCAAAGTGAAATTTAAGCAGATTTATAGTATAAATTATTTTTAATGAAAATTATAATCCTTTGTTGATTCCAGGAGCCATAATGGAGATATTCGACATTACCAAATTAAGAAAAACCACTTGGGACAATATTATGTAGCAGAAAAATATCTTTTTTCATCTGTTCCTGAACTCATTGAGTATCATCAACACAATGCTGCAGGTAATGCATGCAAGCTGATAAGGTTTTACAATGGATAATTTGAAGCTCCTCAGGAGTTTGAGAGAGTGGGAATCACTCTTCCTCTACTACTTTCCTTATAAAAAGAGACACAAGTTTTTCTATTGGTAATGAATTCAAATATGCCATGATCCTTTCTGCCAAAGTCATAGCTGTAAGTGTGCATATACCATGGGGGAAGTGAACCTTCAAACTCATCTACATGTATTAAATGAATTTTACAAAGCTAGCAGCCTAATGTATTTACCAGCTCTGTATTCTCTTGGTTCATATTTGACTGAATGGGACTTGTATGAAATTTGATCATAATTCTTTCCTTGTCTACAACAAGGCCTTGCATGCATGCAATTTAAGAAAAGCAGGAGCTATGCTGTGCATCAGCAGGCAGCATTCTACTGATTTCAGCAAAAAAACCCACCCCACAAACAATCAAAGGTAGAATTAGGGAGCACAAGGTCTCTCTAACACTGGTTTGCAGCCTAACAGAGTTAGCCACCTCTAATTGTTGGCCTTTTGTAATTTTTGGCATTAAAAAATGCCCTTCACCTTGGTTCTGCCCATCATTTTAATACAATATAAAATGTTTTTACCCTGAATGACTGGAGATGGGAAAACACACAGAATTTCATTGCACTAGAGAAGAAGGAAGGTATGGGAATGGACAGAGCCTTTTGCTGGAGGGAGGAGGATCACAGCAAACACATGAAGCAGAAAAGGACCTGAAAGTAACAGTGGAAAGAATGAATGAACATAGGGAGTCCTTGGCGAAGGATGGAATCACTGGTACTGTTGGCTCATGCATTTAAAGCAAATGAATGGCAGACACAAAAATATTTCCTGCAATGGAAACAATCCTGAGGAATCATGCTGGAAGAAACAGCATAGGTGGCTGATATATTATTGTAGTACTTATTTATTTAAGATCACTAACATTGTACAAGCAGCAAGAGTATCACTTTTGGTTGTATGAAAGTATAGATACTTTTGCAGTCACGGCCCTGTTAAATAGTCTTCCTCCATTTCTTCTCACTGTAGCATTTTATCTGAACAATCTGTAAGCAAAAGTAACTTAGGAAAAAGTAACTTAGCAAAAGTAACTTAAGAAATAAGAAATGTATATCAGATATCACTTTTTTTTTTTTTTCTTTGAGAAGAGGTACAATATAGTGTGCTTTAAAATGGAGTAACTGGTCAACAGAATATTGTTGCTTTGTCCCTTGCAGGTCTTATCACTCGTCTCCGACATCCAGTTGGATCAGCTGGATGTTCTTCACCAGCAACAGCAGGATTTAGTTATGGTAAATTTTTTATCTTGTTTTGGTGGAGATTTAGGTATCTGCGTAGGCAAGAAGCTAATAACTGAGTCGTATCTGTGAAATTTCCCAGTAATAAGAAACACATAAGCAGCCGCATATTCACCAGAAACAGACACTCATTTCCTCGTAAGGCGTCAGTACCAAATGAGACACCTGACTCGAGTCATTCTGTTCAGCGACTCTTGTGTTTCTGTTACAACCACCAGTGCATTTCAGAGCTATCTGGACTTTTCTAAGCAGGCCTGAGACTCAAACATACTTTTAATAGCTTTTCAAAAGCTGATTTATTGAAATGAATATTATTTATGGGGAAGATTTTCTTTGTCAATTCTGCAAGTTTTAGAAATAAGAATGAAAACCTATACAGTATTAGAAAACATGCAATAAAGGCCAGTTTTGTGTATAGAGATCAGGAAGTTCATATCATCTGGCTGACGATAGGAACCTCCAAAATCGTGCATCTTTCCTGTGAATGTTCCTGGTAATCTCAAGGCTTAATATTTGTGAAGGGCAGAACTATCATCGTTATTACAATAGAGGCAGCCAGTTACTATTTCTGTAGCAATATTATCCATCCAGAACTGGTTCAGAGTTCAACGTCACATATGATAATGCCAGAAAAGTTTTCATATGTAATCAAAGCCAAACACTTGTGTTATCTTCAAGCCTCAGACATTCCTCCATTAAGCAATTTAAACACTAATCACATTCTACAAACTGTAAAATAACATTCACATATAGACATATATAAGCATGTGGAAATTTTCAGATATTTAAAACTCCTGCTACAGCTGATGAATAACTGTGATGTTTTGCTGCATGCATTAACTGCAAATAGCAAGGCATGTCTCCTGGAGCATGGGGCAGGAAAGCTGACCTGACTGTTGTAACATATTGGGTTGCTTTTATAGAAGAGTGGGAATTAAACCCATCTGAACTGACGTTCATGAAAGAACTTGGGCGTGGGCAGTTTGGAGTCGTTCAGCTGGGTAAATGGAAAGCAGCCGTCAAGGTTGCCATCAAAACAATCAATGAAGGTGCAATGTCTGAAGATGATTTCATCGAGGAGGCCAAAGTGATGATGTAAGTACAAAAGCTATTATATTGACAGTTGACATTGATATGTGCTGATAAATAAATATGCTCCTACAAATATTCTTTCATCCATAATTCAGTGCCTCTAGGACCACTGGCAGAGCTCATACCTAACTAAGGCTTTTGAGAAACTATATTACCATTTCTGCTAATTTTGTAAATTCGGGAAGTATCCAGACTGGGTCTTGGCACAGCCCAGAAGAGAAGAACCCTTGCAGGATCGTGTCCCCTCCCTGAAAGCCAGGCATAACTAGGCCTTTCCATTTCATATCGTCCAAATCATCTTTGCATTCACTGCATTTATGTAACCAATGAACAATTATGAATTCAAAGAGTGCACTTTTTGGAGGAAACTGTAGGCAGAAATGTGTTAGACAGTGGGACAACTCTGAGACCCGTTGAACTGAATACTGTTTATCAAGTACTGAAAATACTTTTCAAAACCACCATGAGAATCAAAGGTCTAGTTACCTGCCATAGACAAATGCTAGCCTGCCTAAAATGCAATTTTAAACAGGAAACTCTCCCACCCGAAGCTGGTTCAGCTTTATGGAGTGTGCACACATCACAAGCCTCTCTATGTTGTGACTGAATTCATGGAAAATGGCTGCCTCCTCAATTACCTTCGGCAAAGGCGAGGGAAACTCGGCAGAGACATGCTGTTGAGCATGTGCCAGGATGTGTGCGAAGGGATGGAATACCTGGAAAGAAATAGCTTTATTCACCGTGATTTAGTAAGTACAATAGGTTTTCTGAAGTTCCTGGTAAATATTGGCAGTACAGAACATGCCTCTGCATTTTATGGGACACTGATATGTCCTGTAAGACTTTGGCCCTACAGGATCTAATAAGCCAATAGTGTTTTCCTGCCTGTAAACCAAAACTTGTCAGCTGTTCCTTTGTCTGTGGACAGCTGGAAAAACTACCCGATAATCAAAAGAACTCAGAGAAAATTGGGATATTAGTATCAAGCAGGCCGGTGTTAGGACATCCCAATACAAAAGAATCATGCAGTGATCACAACACAACCAAAATCAGAGCAAGACAAAAGGTCAGCAACAATGAGAAATTTTTTTTTAAAACAAAAATCTTTTTCTACCTACATTTTTTCTGCTCCCTGCTGACTTACCTTGACGCTGGGATATCTGGGTGGCTTTTCTGCCCTACCCCTCATACACAGGGAAACACAGGAAGAACTTTTTTCCTTACTCCCTGCTTTTTGGTCAGTGCTCACATCTGGATGCAGAGAGGAAATCTTCCTGCTCGCCTCCCTAGTTTCTTGAAGAAATGTAAAAGGAGTTCTTGATTTCTGTACTAAAAAAGTCACAAAACACTGTTAAAAATTCACATTGAGTGTCCTAATGCTAGTGTTCAGGAAAATACCTGTTTAGATAACTGGACTCTGAAGCCTAAAATTTCACCATGCAGGAATATGTCAAAATATTGCAACTCATGCTATAAGCGTTTAAGCTGATATAGGCTATGGATGCGTAACCACACAGTAGCGAAATATGTTCTTTGACTGAGAGCCAGAAGTTTGCTTATATTTTTGAGCAAGACATTAATCTTCTTTTAGAATATAAACAGTATGAGCTGAAACAAAAATAATCAGCTGCTGTATTTTTCTTAAAATGCTTTAGCACAGATTTCAGATAAGTGTCTCTCATTTTCCGCAGGCTGCAAGAAACTGTTTAGTCAACGCTGAGCACATCGTTAAAGTATCCGACTTTGGCATGGCGAGGTACGAGGCCAGTGATGCAGGTTTAGTGAGTACCTACTCTCAGTCAGCTGCAGCATGACCTTGAGTTAACCTCATTGTTTGCTTCGCTGATTTGGGGAATCCCACTGCGGTCAATTTTTGAATTCTGATGGAAATTACAATGTTGTTTAACTGTTGTACCATGAACTGGATGTTGTGTCCTCCTCTTGCTACTGGTGAGTGTGAGACAAGTAAACAAACTTCAGAAGTAGTTTATGGACAGAGAAACACCCAGCATGCACAGGGATGCCAGGAGCTTGAAGAAACAAGTTCCCCAACTTCTCTGAGAGCGGAGAGGACAGAAAGTCCCTAGGGACAGATCCAGGCACTGGTGCTGACCTTTAGAGGCGGCAGCGGCTGAGTAGGTCAGGCAGGAGGCAGGGAGGACTGGCAGGACGGGCAGGAAGTGTGCGCTGCTTTAGCAGGGAAGTGGTTTTTCTGCTTAATGACAGGACCAGCCAAACAAGGAGAAAGAGAGCAAAATGCACTCTGACAAGCACAGGCCAGAGAAACATAGCTCTGCCCTTACAGGCTTCCCCCAGAGGATGTGCTATATTTCATAGCTGAGCTGACCGAATGACAGCCTGCTACCCAAAGGGGTTGTCTTGCTCCTGCCTTCCTTCCCCTTGCAAGCCCAGCATAAAGCTCTCCATGTCTGTGTTTTACTGGCTGTTTTTTTTTCTGCTGGATTAGTAGACTGAATCAGCTCACTGTGGAGGCAGATGAGCTTGAAGGGCAGTGCGTGGCTCTGAGCAGGAGGTGGTGGTGACATTCACCTTGTGGCTGCAGGTCATTAGATCAGCACAGCCATGCTGCTTATCTTTCCCTTAGGCTTTGCCTCCTGTTTCTAACCTAAGGTTTACAATACCCCAGCAGTTCATAACTAAATACTTGTTTTTCAAAAGGCTGTCCTACACCGTGGCGGTGCCCACTGATTGCATTGCTCCCCAAAAGGGTAGATCAGTATCAGGCATCTGGACTAATCCAAATGCACTAGAAAACACAGTAGGAGACCAAATGGTTGTCAGGGTCCAGTCTGAGAATAATGGACCTGAATGGCTCACTGCTGCCAAAAAGTGGAGACCAGTGCTGTGGCTCTAGGACAGCCACTCACTCTCCAGGGAAGACCACAGAGAGGTGATGGGATCACAATCTTATTATTCAGAGCTCACACAGCTGCCACTACTGGTTATTTTGTACTGTTATTCCATACGTTCCTTATCCAATAACCTCTCATCTTTCTGTTCCTGCACTAAAATAAGAAAGAGGCAAAGAGATGATTTCTCTTAATGTGACCTGCTTTAAAAGGTGCTTTAATAGGTGCCTTTGCATTATGCCTTCTGTGAGAACAAATGTTGTGTCGTGCACATCTATCATCTGCTCAGGAACAGTAATACTGGGAAATGAGCACAGAGCTTGTATGTAGGTAGGGATCAGTCTAATAGCCTTTTAAAATATTGCCATATAAATGCCTGCACTGGGCACATAATTTCATCTTACCTGGCAGGTCAGCTCCTATAGACTTGGGCAAATAAAATTACTTTCCCAGTGCACCTCAAGAGCTGTTGCCTTGTATGTGATGAACCTTTCTTTCTGTGTTGCTTTTGTAACAACATGCCAGAAATAACATCTGTGAGGGCAGTGGATTCCACCCATCAGTTCTGAAGTGTAGCCCTCTGCCAGTAGGGTTTGGGTACAAGGGGTTGAAAAGGTGGACTCTTTTAAAAAGAGGAGGCTCAGGGGAGACCTTATCACTCTCTACAACTGCCTGAAAGGAGGGTGTAGTGAGGAGGGTGTTGGTCTCTTTGCCCAAGTAACCAGCAATAGGACGAGAGGAAATGGCCTCAAGTTGCACCAGGGGAGGGTTAGATTGGATATTAGGAAGAATTTCTTTACTGGAAGAGGGGTGAGGCATTGGAACAGGCTGCCCAGGGAGGGGGTGGAGTCCCCATCCCTGGAGGGGGTCAAAAAACATGTGGATGTGGCACTCCAGGACATGGTTTAGTTTTATAGTTTAGACATTGTGTTGTTGGGTTGACGGTTGGACTAGATGATCTCAGAGGTCTTTTCCAACCTTAATGATCTATGATTCTATGATTCTATTCTATGATAAGAAGAGACAATAGTTATTTATTGCTGCTGGTTTTCCTGCCCATGACATAGGGATCTTTCCTACCAATATATACTCAGAAGATGACAATAGCAACCGTCCTTTCAGTCTTACAGAGTATATTAAAATGTTTTATTCTGACATACTTCTCATGAACAATTCAAATAATTCATTTAAACAGAAATCTCTTTAAGTGCATAGCTTCCAGTGTGGGCATCTGTGTGCATTTTATATTAAATTAGTGATACCATTTCTTTGTTTCTAAATTGACACCATATTTTTATGGAATTTTTATTAAACCATCTGTCCATCTGTGGAAATGTTGCCAGAACCGCTTGCCATTTAATGATCATTAAAATATATGCTGTTTCGTCCTATTCTTTAGGTATGTCATTGATGACGAATATATCAGCTCTTCAGGTGCCAAGTTTCCAGTCAAATGGTCATCTCCTGAAGTCTTTCATTTCAAAAAATATAGCAGCAAATCAGATGTCTGGTCATTTGGTGAGTTGATCAGGTTAATGTGCAACATACTGCGCTTCCCTAAAACTACTGATGTGATTTAAGAAAGAGCAACTTTTTACTGATATGAACTATCTTAAGCTTGAGTTCTTCCCATTTTTCAAGTCTTGCCTATATTAGGTGAGTATGTTTTTTAATAGAAAGGCTTTGTGCCTAAATATTAGATTTTCACTGAAAATTGCATTCTTGGTACATCTCCATTAGCCAAACGTATATTCAGCTCAGCTTCATGGACCACCATCTTATCTGACTTGAAAGAGAGCAGAATTGTATCAGTTGAAAATGTTTTTGGTAGTCTGTCTTCATCCAGCTCACATCACCCATGTTTTCATGCAATGCACAAAAAAAATCAAGACTGGTTTTTGTCCTTCTAATGTTGTCACATAGCTTGTGGGTTTGGGATTTTTGTTTTGTCCTAAATATTTTGATTCACTTCTAGGTGTACTGATGTGGGAAGTTTTCACAGAAGGCAGAATGCCTTTTGAAAGTAAGTCAAATTCTGAAGTCGTCCGTGAGATTTCTCAGGGTAACCGACTTTATCGACCATATTTGGCATCACACACTGTGTACAAAGTCATGTACAGCTGCTGGCATGAGGTTTGTTGCCCTTTTTTTCCTGTGATATTTATTACTAATTGATAATGTGGATCTAAAAGCATTCTTAAAAAAACGAGGCATTAAATCCTTATTTCACATCTGTGGCATCCTCGGTATCTCTCACTATGCTTTTCACAAATCCAACTTAGGTTTACAAACCTCTGCTTCCTTTGACTGTTGCATCTAATAAATATAAAGCACATCATCAGTACAATAGGTCTAGACCATCCCTGGTTTTGAATATGCCACCATCATCTCACTTCTCTACTGCATCAAATGTAATACCTTTTTCACACCTCTGCATCATGCGGAGCTTTCTCTAGCTCTGCTCTGAATGATAACCTGAACACATTCATATACAAAGTGGGTACACCCACTATATGTGGATTTTAAACCCTGTTTTTGAGGTGTACATCAGTACATCTGTACATCACTACAGCTCCTAGGCTGCACCTCTTTCATGCTCTCCACTCTTAGTACTTGATGTTCTTTCTCCATTTCTCCAGCACCTATTTCTTTCTATATTGTTATCAAAACATTGATTTCATCTGAGTAATCCCTTAAGGTCCCTCCTTCTCTAGTGTCTGCAGGAAATGAATCTTTAATTTTAGATAAAATGTACTTTCAGAAGAGCTTTGTGTACAATGCTTTCAGGTAAATAAGCAGGCATACACTGAGAGTAGCTGGGGAACCTTGTTGCTACCACTGTCTCCTTTACCCTACCTCTCCTTTCTTGCCCATCTTTTAACTCTGTAAGAAATTTTTAGACCCTGAGTAGAAAAAGCTTTAGAGACTGAAATCTAAACTGCATCTAGCTTGCTTGCTTACTGCAAACATCCATCGGGATGCCAGGCAGCAGAAAGAGGATGGGGAAGAAGTTCTCTCTCCTCTTGTCTGCTGTCACCCAGGAGTTTGTTCCATGCTGAGCTGCAATACATCAAATTATACAATAGTGAAGATCCTTTTTTCAACAGCCCAGGAAACATTCCTGAATCTCATGGTTTCCTGAGACATAGTGCTTTCCAGTGACCCACTGCAGGGGAGAAATCCTATAGGAATTCTGGTCCAGAATTGAAATAAATATAAAGAAATTTTAGGAGCACCTTGAAAAGTGGCTGTGCTCATGCTGCTGGTGTCATGAAGAACAGATTATTTTTTTCCCGCAAATGATAAACTTGATCTTTTCTTCTGTATTAATAAAGTAAAATGAAATTTTTAAGTGGTAGCTCATAGGTACTTGTAACCATCTTCTTGTAACCATTCTCTGCTTTTCTTTTCAGAAACCTGAAGGACGTCCCACTTTTGCAGAGTTAATAGAGACCCTCACAGATATAACAGAGATGGGATAATCGGAAATTTTACACAAATGTATTTACTGAAAGGTTAGCATTAAGCATGTCAATAACACAGCTGATACAGAAAACCTCAGTCTCTTACAGCAGTCTTCACTTAAACTGCAGTACCAGCATCCTACATATTGCAGCAGCTGTTCAGGCTTGGCCTAATTTTTACTCATTTGAGAAAGATACCTTGGGACACTGCTTTGGGACTCTCAAGTCTTCGTTGTCATGATTAGGGAGAAACTCTGCCTGGAAAGAAGTCGCCTTACTCACCTTACAGGCCTTTTTATTTATTCCTTTTGTCAGAGCTACACTAATTCCTGTAGTAGTGTTATTAAATTATTCGGTACTTAATATGACTCATGCACTGGGGAATACTGATTGGCAGGAGCAAAAATCATGGAAGAACCTCTGATAAAGCTCTAGCTAGGTCATGTTTAAAGGCAAGCCCTTTTGCTGCGAAGCATCCAGCACTGAAGGAATGGAGCAGCGTTTCAGAAGGGGCAGCAAGCTAACTACCAACCGCCGGAGCAGCCCCCGCGTGTGCCCATACCCGCTGCTGTGCATAAAGGCGGGCAAAGGGAGCAAGGGGAGCAGTCATCACTTAGCAGCTCCCAAGACACATCTGGGCAGCTGGGAAAACTGAGCATCCCTTAAGCATTTTAAACCTGCATCGCAGGTCAAGGCGCCTTCTCTACCAATTCTGTGTAAAAGAAGGAGAGTAAGGATTATCTAATCCAAACCTCTCCCTGAATTTTCCAGTATTGCCTCCCATTCCTCTCCTGCTGCTGCCTACTCAAATGCCCACGCTTGCCTTAGTCCTCCCCTTGGAAGTGCCCAGAATGGTTCATGGACAAGTTAAAGCTGGAACCTGACAGTAAAACAAAGTGCTTTGAAGGAGTCTAGCTCAGATGGATCCTACAATACCCGACATGGACAATGTCTGTAACCCTACTTGTTTTGTTATTATTCACTTTGAATTTTAAATCTTAATTTTGGTTGATACAAATATATTGTAGAAAAGAAAAGGCAGATGAAGTTAATAATTCTTTAACACAGAATAGAGTCAGACCATTACAAATAAATAATTTTTAAAAAAATATGTGATAGCATTGTGAATTATTTATAGGTAAATACATCATATTTCTTTTCATAGCACTTCGTAGACAAAATACTTAAAACCCACTACCTGAAGAATGATTGAGTTCTGCACAACTTAATTTTTCCTTTCCAAATTTGAAAAATAACTGCAACAATAAAATGAACTACATCAATCATCCCAAGTTTGAATTTCCAGAAGATGATGGGATCTTTGGGTCATATCCATTCCTGGCATTAATTACTCACATTTACTGCAATAGTATTTTGATAGTTATCATCCCTTGGGAAAGGAAGTTTTTAATCCTATTGTTTGAACATTTGGGGGTACCTTCAAACACTCTTTTAAGGCATTTCTGCGTCAAGTGAAGCATGATATCCCTATCATTTCATAGAATCTGCTAGAATTGCCACCAACTGATGTCACTGTTTACTTTTCTAATCACCTCATTTATGAGCACTCAGTTCCTTATCAGACCTATGACTAAATACAGATCTATACAACACAGTATCACACACTGAGCTCACCACAACTTTACGCTCAGGCCACAGAAGTGCAAGGCTTTTCAGCAGATGATGTGCTACAAATGCAAAATTCAAACTGTCTCTGCAATATAAAAGTACATGGGGACTTTGAATAATATATGAGGCATCTTTCTTAATAGCTCTTGTAAAACTGGTTTTGCCACATTTATTACTAGAAGTTAATATGTAATACACTACAACACCATGCAATAAAAAGCTCCAGTAGGTTTATGTACTCAGAGCACCCTGCTTATGCTAGTTTCACTGAGTTGTCCCATGGTGAATATGCATCCATCCTTGAAACATGTTTGTCTAATACACAGAATCAATAGCACTTGCCTACCAAGCCTTCAGCTTCTCAATATAATCTTTCTGTAGGCTGCTTCGGGAAAATTATGAGTAGGCTGTTATTAACACTCCAATGCTGATAAATTTAACAGCTGCTATCATCAGGCTGACAGCAAATAAGTGAAAAAGTACTAGAACATGCTTCAGAGTCAGTGAAAACAGTGCTTAATCAGCAACAAGAAAGGTCTACAGGACGAAGGTCATGTATCTACCATGTACTTACTTACCAGAACAGCTACATCCACAAATAAAGACTAAGTAGGCCACCTTAGTCCTTAAGGTGTCTCTGAGCTTAGCTCAGATTCTAACCATGTTCAAACAGGCAAAAATGAAGTACTTATATGGGTGAACAGTGAATGCCACCCATGTCACTGAAATTAAGGAGGCACATGTGGGCAAACGGATGTTTCTTAGCTGTTTTTCTTTGAAAACCTTTGCATGATAAAAGAGAGACCTGGAAGAGCAGTAAAGGTTAGAAGGAGACACTATATCACCCTCATACAGTAAACGTCTAGTCAAAAACTGTATGAGTGCTCAGCATTCGTAAAGATTCAGTTGATTCCTGATCAAACATCAGAAAACTTGCAGCAAGTTTGTAGTATGGAAAAAAAGGTAGAATTCCCAGCCTCTGTGCACCAGCCGCTCAAACTGGAATGTATTTTCAAAAAATGAAATTACTTCCCGGTAAGGGATAAAAAAGTATTGATAAAAAAAGTATTCCTGAAGAGCAATGGAGATCAATTACTTGTGTGTATGAGTCTAGTGATGTTTATCTCCAGTGCCATTTGGTTTTCAGACCAACTTTTTTTATCCCCTCTATTAAGTTTCACAAACAAGGAGGCCTTGTAGACACACTAATGCACATCACCAAGCACCACTGCTCCCTCATGCACCACTATCCTGGCTCCTGCCCGGCCTCTCCATCCTGTTCTGAACCTCGGCACCACTTTAAAACCTGCCAGAAAGGAGTCAGCTACAGGAAACCTGCTCCACTAAAACGGTATTTTCTAACACACTTGCGAGTTTTGTTTTGCTGGAATTGAACCAGTAAAAGAATGGCATTTGCTAGGAGTATATAATTCCCCATATAGTTCCAGTGATGAGTAAACAGGTTGAAGTTTTGAATCAGTACTCTTTGGGATGAAAATTTTTTATAGTATGGCTGTTTTAAGTGTGGCTAGAAGGCAGGTAAAGGAAGATGGTAGGAAAGTGTTCTATAGAAACTAATAACCTATGTACTTCCTTCCAAATTCCCTGCAGATTATTTAACCTATACAAGTCTTCTTGACCTACCTACATTTAATCAGCACAGCTATGTAATGACTTTAATTGCCCATTAATTTGTTCTGAGGTATGGTAGTGATGAGTAACTGCCAAGATTTGTTTTGTATCAGTATTTAAAGCCCTTAATTTGGTTAGCAATGTATTGCCTCTGAGGTTTTCTTTGTTCTAGTTCTTAACCATTCCCCCTACTTTCCAAGACACTTCAAATTACTTTAGATAATATCCTTCATTTCACTGCCTGGAAAACCTGACAATTCACTGAAATACTCCCCAGTGAGACTAGCCATGAGAAAGAGATCCCTAATATACCACCTTTGGGTTTTCTTCCCTAGTTTAGAAAGGAAGACATTTTCACTTGCCCATTATTTTTGTTCCTCAAAATCCATGTCTTCTGACTACTAATCATCATCAGTTCCTTGCTGATGTTTTCTACAGAAAACCAGGGCAAAAATAACACATCTGGACAAATTGGGTAATTCTGTAACAGAAGCTAAAACCTTTCAATCTCACCATACTCTTCCCTCCAGTTCCATCACAAGATTAGAGACTTTTTAGCTCAAGGTGAATACACAGTAGTTTCACACGTGGCTCTTCTAGGGGAGTAGAAAATTTTCTTTCCTATCAGAAAAACCAATAAAAGTCAAAGCTACTAAAAGAGGGTCATGATCAGGTCAGATCCATGTGAACTGCAAGGACATCAGCCAGACCTTCTTCATCTACAATCCACTTATGTGTGCATAGGACCAGCTGCTAAACCCAAGATTATTCGCTTTGGATCCATCAGATAGCATTTAAATGCTTACCAGAAATATGAATTACACTCCTTTTTATCCCTTGTTTAAAAAACACAGATCATTTAGTACATAATCCATGAATAATTTATTACAAGAGAAATATTAGCATAATTTAACTAAATTTTTAAATTATTCCAAATTAGTAACTAAATATAAACATTAAAAAAGTCTCTTCTAGCAAATTTTTTTAATACAAAAAGATAATCGATAATTTACTTCTTAACATTATAGACTTCCTGTACACCATGAAAATAAGAATTAACTTTGTTTTTCTGACATTATAAGAAAATAACATTATTTTTCTAGTAGATGTTATTTACATATAAAAGCAGATATGCAGGTCCAGTAGAAAATCTTTGCTTGGTACAAGTTAATTGACTTCCAGGAGTTGGTATAAAAAGAGTTCAGACTTGGTATAAAAGAGTCCAGTCTCTTCTCAAAGAAAGTATCACTACATATCTTAAAAAAATGCCAACATATATCCATTAAAGAATTGGACAGGTTGCTTTTTCATACAAATAACCCATTTGGTCACACCACAGTGATGACTGTATAAGCAAATAGAGGGGCCACCAGCTATGCAAAAAGATCTCTTTTTCTCTTTTTAGGGTGAATCAGTATTTTCTTCAGTTATTCTTTAACTTGTATGCATAATCCAGAGTGAAAAGCAATGCAAGTTTTTGTTAAAAGGTAAACTGTAAGGAAAATTATGAGCTTTCTTTCACGGAGCAATTTGCTATCTATCCAAAACATCCACTTTTACTACACTCTTCGCACATTAGAGAATACATAGCCTGCTTCATGAAGAGGTTCTGCTTGGCATATAAATCTCAGCTGAATCTCATGCTGGCTGATTTGAGACAGCCAGCATGGTTTCACCAAGGGCAAGTCCTGCCTGACTAACCTAGTGACTTTCTATGAAGGAGTGACTGCATCAGTGGACAAGGGAAAAGCAATGGATGTCATCTATCTGGACTTCTGTAAAGCCTTCAACACAGTCCCCCACAACATACTTCTCTCTAAATTGGGGAGATATGGATTTGATGGGTGGACTGTTCAGTGGATAAGAAATTGGTTGGATGGTCGCATCCAGAGGGTAGTGGTCAACGGCTCGATGTCCAAATGGAGACCAGTTACAAGTGGTGACCCTCAGGGGTCCGTACTGGGACCAGTGCTGTCTAATATTTTCATCAGTGACATAGACAGCGAGATTGAGTGCCCCCTCAGGAAGTTTGCAGATGACATCAAGCCGAGTATTGCAGTTGACACACCAGAAGGACGGGATGTCATCCAAAGAGCCCTGGACAAGCTGGAGAGGTGGGCCTGTGTGAACCTCATGCGGTTCAACAAGGCCAAGTGCAGGGTCTTGCACCTGGGTCGGGGCAACCCCTAGTATTGATACAGGCTGGGAGATGAAGGGATTGAGAGCAGTCCTGCGAAGAAGGACTTGGGGGTACTGATAGATGAAAAGCTGGATGTGAGCCAACAATATGTGCTTGCAGCCCAGAAGGCCAACCGTATCCTGGGCTGCATCAAAAGAAGCGTGGCCAGTAGGTCGAGGGAGGTGATTCTGTTCCTCTACTCTGCTCTGGTGAGACCTTACCTGGAGTCCAGCTCTGGAGCCCTCAGCACAAGGACATAGAACTGTTGGAGTGGGTCCAGAAGAGGGCCACAAAAATGATCCGAGGGCTGGAGCACATCTCCTATGAGGACAGGCTGAGATAGTTGGGGTGGTTCAGCCTGGAGAAGAGAAGGCTGTGGGGAGACCTTATTGTGGCCTTTCAGTACTTAAAGGGGGCCTACAAAAAAGATGGGGACAATCTTTTTAGCAGGGCCTGTTGTGATAGGACAAGGAGTAATGGTTTTAAACTAAAGGAGGGTAGATTTAGACTGGATGTAAGGAAGACATTTTTTACAATGAGGGTGGTGAAACACCGGAATGGGTTGCCCAGAGAGGCAGTGGAAGCCCCACACCTAGAAACATTCAAGGTCAGGTTGGATGGGGCTCTGAGCAATCTGACCTAATTAAAGATGTCCTTGCTCACTGCAGGGCGGGTTGGGCTACATGACCTCTAAAGGTCCCTTCCAACACAAAGTGTTCTATGATTCTATGATTAAAATCAAATTTTAATTGCTGAAATGCTAGCATCCTCTGGCAAAGGTTCTGGACTCACACTTAAAAACCCAAGAATTGGATATATATTATACATATTTTTTTTATTTTTATATATATATATATATATAAAATAGTACCTTTCTGATGAGCTCGTCATGACCCACACAACTGATTGCTGAAACTACTTTCTTGCTCATAAAGTTGCAACAAAGGGCATGGTAATGAGTAAACCATGGACTGTGCAAGCTGGTTTTGTGAGATAAAGATCAGTGACCACAAATGAGGAGCATACTGTGATACAGATACTAACCTTCAAGGCCTACGGTAGATTAATAGCTAAAACATCTAATAGAGGTGAATACTTATATTTAGAAAAGATGAAAAGGCCAAACTAAAACAAAAGATGTTTTGATGTTTCTCAGCCCTCGCTTACAGCCCTTCCTTTACCTAGTATTTTCAGAAATAGCGCACGGACTGGAAAATGGATTTTGCTTTTATAACAGAATACAAAATAATAGGACTGTTTTGCTATTAAGAAACAATGGTATCTTTCTGGAAAATGAGAGAAAAATTTGAAAAGCTTAAATGGGTTTTGATGAATAGATGGGACTATTAGGAAGAAGTATGGAAATAAGTAAAGCCCCTTCTTAAGCCTCAAAGTAGTATAAAACAGAGTGGAAATTCTTAAATGCACATTCTGTTTTTCTTCCACCTTTGAATAATTTATTATTTTATCTCACACAGTTTTTTAAGCCAACAGCAACAGTGTTCAGACCTCTAATGAATTTGCTTTTTCTTAAAATGTAACTTGGTCATAGTTTTGAAATAAAAAGTACATGCACATCTAGGGATTTGCAATCCATTCAGGATTCCTATGGCAGAAGAGCTAAAACTTTACTGTTAAAAACTGGATTTTGAAGGACAATGGTTACCAAGAACCATACTACATAAATTTTTTCGTGACTTCTATTTGAGATTCATTGGTAGGTCATAACAAATTAAAAAAACTTGTAATAAATTATAAAAATATTTAAAAAGCCTGAAATATTAAGGCCATCACTAAGACAATAGCAGAATGCTTGTCACTTCATCATGGATTATCTTTTATCATGAAAAGAAAATTGCACTTTGTAAATGTAGCTGACAAAGACCATTCTTTACTAAAATTCTCCAACAGAAGATGCTTGCATGAAAAAAGGACAAGGTTTTTCATTGCCTGACATAGCACCACCATCAGGTTTCTGTCTGTCATGTTAATTATTGAACATTTTCATTCATTACTACCAACAACTGGCACAGAGGAATGGCCCACACTTAACTGGACTTACAGACAGTTTTCCAGAGCATTGTAGAAAAGAAGAGCATTCTGATAGACACAGGTGGTCTGACTCTGCAATTCATGATACTTTGATGATGAACACTGCTCGAGAGTTTCATTGACTGAATAAAACATTGTCGTCCTCGTATGCCAAAGCTGGGTCTTCCATGCTCTCCAGTAAAGTGTGACAGGTTTCGTATTCACGGTGTGGTAACGATGGCTCTCTGGCAACAGTAAACATCAACTGACTCCAGGTGATATTAGTATTTTTGAAAGCGTGCAATAGAAAAATGCCTATGATGATACTGCAGAATCCACTCAGGGTTCCAATGATATCTCCCAGGTCCATACTACTCCACTCCTTAAACAGGATGATGGAGCATGTCACAACCGTCGTGGTGAAACACACGTAATAAATAGGTGTTACTAGAGATGTATTGAACATGTCCAACGCTTTGTTGAGATAATTGATCTGAGTGCTGACTGACAGCATTAAGATGCCCACCAAAACGTAAACCAATGGATGTCGATAAACTGGCTTCCGCTCCAGCATTTGTTTAATGGCAATGCCCAGGCCTTTCACAGATGAGACAGAGAAGGCACCAATGAGTGAGCAAATTAAAATGTAGATCAGTATATTTGTCTGACCGCTCCTTGGAGCCACAATAAAAATCAGCACGAGGGCAACAACTGTTAGGAGAACAGCAAACGTAACAAATGCTGTAAGAAAGAGGAAAGAGAAGAAGAGGAATGCGCATGAGAGAAAATACCAGACTACATCCAAGCACGTGCTGAAAGTTATTCAGTGTCCCAAACCCTTCCCTATGAACTGTAGCACAAGTTCATTGCAATTGCATACAGACCTGGATCTTGCAGCTTTCTTTCCATCTCATCTAGTGAGGTGACCTCCTCCTCCTCAGGGGCATGAATAACCATAACCGTTGACCCCAAAATGCTCAATACACAGCCCAGCTTTCCATGAATATTCAGCTTCTCTTTTAAAAAATAGGATGACAATATAGCACTGTTTGGCAAAATATAAATAAAAGGTTCAGATCCTCCAGCCATGGAAGACATTCACAATCTTTCTGTGTAACATGATAGTAATTCAAAACTTCTTTTGAATTTGGATATATGGGAAACCAGCCTGAAACAATTAAATTTTAAGGTGTTTTGCAGAAAGGTTGGTCAGGACCAAGAAGGTTAGGTCAGGTTTTAGAGGGGTTAGCAACCCTGATACCTCCCCTCCAGGTTGTAAAGGGTCCAAAATACTCAAGAAGCTTTTCATTACTGATTGCCTGGGTCAGGGGTATGCACTCTCACACACCTGTAGATTAACACAAGCTGTTATTTTGCTTCCAAAAATGGTTTAAAGCACTTCATTTGCCATTAGAGCCAACGCACACAAGTTTTGGAAACTGTTTCTCTTCATCCGTCCCCAGGCTCTCCCTCCCAGGCAAAGTTTCTGCCTGGCTGGCCAGGAATTCCCCAAAAACACAGAGAAGGCACATCTAGCACTTTGAAGAGGACTGATTCCAGGCTCTCCAAGTGGTTCAATATTTAACCTAAGGATAATAACATGGCCCAAATGAGGCCACCTCACAGGGCACATGATTAGCCAGCTAGAGCACAACCTTAGGCACAGTCACAGGCTTAACAGTGTGTGGACATGCTCACAAATAGTTTTTCAACCCACTGATGAAATTACAGATATTTTTTCACACAAGAGTAACGAGTTCACGGACATGACATTCTGTTTCATGAAAACTGGAAAGACTGCTATCCACATCAAAGGAGAGGGCATTAAAACTCAGGCTGTTTTGAGAAGCAGCAGCCAGACAGCCAGTTAGTCTGCATCTACCTACACGCTGATCCCAGCACATCTGTAGGTGACAGAGTTACACTGGTTTTGCTATGACAGAATGGCTGCATTTTTGGCAGTTAGATTACGCAAATCGTCTAAAAACAAAACCTAAACGTGGGCCCAGGTTGGTTTTAAACACAATGTTTCATATAGTATACTCAGGTTTTAAAAATAAGAGCTTCACATTTAATATACACTAATTCCATTTTGCTAATAAATGATTTTCTAGAAAGTTTGTTGTAAGCGTAATCCATGCCTTTTCTGCTTCTATGATAGCCATACTAATGTATGTGCTTAAGTACTTGGAAATTATTTGTTTCTTCATACACAGGAAATAATGTGTGTTTGAAGGGCATTCATATTTCAAAAGAACTGCAGATTTTAACTGCGGATATTAAAAGAGCTAAAATTTTCTTTGCCTTCTTTCCAGAAGGACTTGGAAAAGACCAAACAAACCCAAAATGCTTACTAAGTGTGCCTTAATATGAAATTATGCTCCTATAAAAAAAGAAATGTTTTTGAAAACCTTTTAATGGGGGAATGCGGTATATTCTTTTAAAGTTTTGTCACGACTGAAGAACAGGATAAGACTTTTTAAGAAAGCTTCAGTTCCCTAGGAAGAGATTAATTACAGCCTTCTACCACTGTGCATCAACAGTATACCTGGTATACACTGATAAGAAATACTTTATAATATAGGTGGAAGGCTGTTGGGAAAGCATACATTAGTATTTGTAACAAGACTTCTCATTCCCTCTACCCAGAAAATTAAGTTCTAAATTAGCAAGGGAACTTTTCACCAAGGAACAAAAAGCATTTTTTTTGGTCCATATATTGCTGTTCAGTTTTCGCCTTAAAATTCTCTACTTTCAGCCAAAGACAGTTATCTTTCCCTCACACAGTGAATGGTTCATGTGTCAAGGTTGGCTTGCAGTTTGTACTAACCTTATGAGAACACTCAGTGCACCCAACGGGGTAACTAAGGTTGCAGGTGCAAAGGCATAGGCAGCGAAGTTTGCAGCTTCTCCTAATCCCACTGAAGAAGAAAGAACATTTGGATCAGGTTGAAGAGGGGAATAAAAGGCATACTGTTATAAATATTTTGTGTGATAGCTATGACAGCAAATGTAAACAAAAACCTTTTTTTCTATACTACATATGCAAATTTTCCTTTCAAAATTATCTAACTTTGTCTGGACATAATAAAGGCTGAAGAAGGTTAAATACTTTTCCCCTAGTCCGAGAAGCTGGACAGATTCAATCCTATTGCTTTTGACTGGATATTAAAGAAAAGGTGGTTGTTCTGCAATGAGCTCCAAAGAGCAAACACAATATTTGAGACACGGGATATCAGAATGGTTTCTGTCATAAAGGTGATTGCAAAGACATTTCTTTTACATGAGGGGAGTTAAAAATCAGGGAATAAATCTATTTAAAACAATCTGCTTTATGTAGCATTTACATATAGGTTCAGAGGAAGGAGGTGACTTACTTGATAGCAATCCAGCCCACCAAAGCCATTCCTTCAAATAAGAATATCCACCCTGTCCTGAAAGCAGAAAAAATAATCTCATTTTAGAAGAGACCACATTATTATAATATACAAGCCCACAGCTTCACATTTGCATCTAGTCTTACAAAGTACTGAAAGAACATGTTATCTGGCTGCAACATGAAGAATATTTCGTTTGATTTTGACTGACTTTTTATTAATCGTTCTACTGCTTTTTGACTTGGACTTCTGAAAAGTGATATTTGGCTAAATATACACGGTGGGAAAGCTCCAAGCAAAAGTAAAATGTCCACAAAGATTGTTGGTGAGCGTCAGAAATGCTTCAAAGTGCTTTTCCAGGTCAGATCCAATATATTAATACACAGCTGCATTTTGACTCTGCTTATACTTCAAATTGAGAGAAACTGGAAGGCAAAATGCCACTGCATGCTTTAATTTTTTTTTTCTTTACATAAAATGCGATTATATTGAACATTCAGTAACACTTTTTTTTTTTTCAAATAATCAAATTCTCTGGAAGAGTATATTGCAATAAACACAACAAATAAAAGAAAAACTGCTGATGCTATATATTTAAATCCATGCAAAGGGAATGATGAGACTAGGCTGATGGGTTTTTTGAAAGCTCTCCACATTTTTCTAGCTCTTCATCTGTTGAGTTCGATGGAAGAATAGTTGTACTAACTGTAGAAACATTTGTAATAAGTATTGTACTTCCTTTTTTTAAAAACAGAACTAAATTTAGTTACCATCTTAAGGCTTTCCATCTCAAAAGAGGGGAGGAAAATGATGGGAGAAAAGAGAGAGAAAGGCATTTTGAAGGGTAAGGCAAAGGGAGAACTTTATTTGGTATCTAACCGCTGTCAAGCAGGAAGTATCAACAGCTCACTCTATTTAATACCCACCACTGCCCCCGTAGCCCTAAGAATTCTGAAATCTCAGTCCCTGTAATCACACCATATTTCCATCCCTAGCCAAGACAGGACTTCTGATCACTGTTAAAGTACGATGGTTTTCAACTATGACGGTTTTAAATGTGTGTTCTGTGACTCGAACCTTGATTTGCAAAGTTATAACAGAGGTGTTTGTGTCTCCAGCAGGAGCAAGGCGGGCACCACCACTTACCAGCTCGGGGGACTCCTTTGTCTGCCAGTTTCAAAAGTCCTTTCTTCTTCAGTACGAAACTAGAACCAATAAAGATACTGGAACCTATCGCCAAAGCCAAGCCAACATAGAGGCGGTATTTGCTTCCAGCCGGCATGGAAGTGCTCTGGTTCATTTCATTGAGAGTCCCGTCCATGGAGGTGAGGAGACAAGAGCAGGATTCAGACACGTTGATGATCTGGCACCATGCTTGGCAGCAGTCATGGCAAGCAAAAGAAAGCACAGCACCTGGGAGGAGAATAAGGAGGACAAGTGATTCATGAACCTGGCACAGCTCTGAAGGAGCCCCATCCTCGCTCTGCTCAGTCCTTGCTACGTCTTCCCAGAGCGCTTGTCATTTCTGACCGTGTAAATAACTCACAAAGTCCATGTAACATACACAATGCTGCCCCAGGTCATTACCCACCCCTGTAATTCATAGGTGCATGCCTTATTTTATACGTATTTTTGGCACTATGTTGGCTCAGTCAAGCAATTAGGGCCATACCAAGGAATGCAACGATAAAATATTACCTTCAATGTAAAATTCAACTTGAAATCATAAAAGCTAACATGAAACCTCAAGAAGAAAGGATTATTTTGTGTTGTGCAGAGACCACATCCCCAAAAACCAAACATATAGCTAAATCCATGATTTCAGACTTTGCCTGCTAGAGTAAGCCTGCCGCTATTGCAGGCTTTTGCTTTTACATTTGTAGCTGAGCTTTGGAAACAACAAATTAAAAAAGAGAAGGGAAAAAAAATCTGTATGGGGAACAAACCCTTGCTGCATATGGGCACTAACAGGTTTTATTAAAATTGTTCAGTGACTACTGTGCGAGCCAGATCTTCTTTAATCAATCATAAAAATTTGAGGCCTCATTACAACTCACAGCAATTTTCATGTAACCTCAACAACCCCTACCTGGAGGAAAGACCACAGCCTGCAAGGGACAGTCCCTCTGGCTACCCCTGAAACGCAGCTGCAGAGCCGGGTGATCCCGAGCTAAGACTGCAGCTTCACGCTCTCCGCCAGACGAGCCTCATCAGCATCGCTGCAATGACAGCCTGTGGGAAGGACGTCATTGCCATCAGCCTAGACGTGTTTTTTAAGAAGAGGTATTGCATTCCCAAGAACAAAAGGAGTCGTTATTTTGCATGGGGAAGCAGGGGACAGGCAGCGGTTTCACAGTTTCTCATGGTAGACTGCAGCACACAAACAGCGTGGATCGGAGAATCTAGGCTGGGATAGCTTTTAAGGACAGCCTTTTTGGAAAGAAAGGTTTTATTGGAAAGACATGTTAAAAGATGAAACAGCAGATGCAGAAGTACAAAAGCTCAGCCCGTTGTGATTCATATAAAGCACTGGATGCAACAAACAATTTTGCTTTTCATGTTTCCCCTGTAATTAAAGTGACACATGGAGGATTCATCCTGCTGAGTGGCACCATCAGTAATACGCTCACTTTTTTTTTTTCCCCAACTGAAAAACACACTTGGAGACTTGGTAGAAAAGGCTGTGCCTCTGTGTCTGTTCATACCGAAGCTCTGGAAATATTAATGTTTTCTCAAAAGTACTTCACTGCGCAATTAAGAATAAGCAGACTTGGATAATTCGCCTTATACTGTTTAGGAAGGAATATTTGACAGTATATCTTCACTTGCAGCTGACAATGCTGATACTAACACTGGGAGTTACCACCCTTTACAGGTAAGGAACCAAGAATGAGTACCTGCTCCCAGTTGTCTTGTGCCGTACTGTACAGCAAACACACTACAGTAAGTTCCTGTTTGATTTTCAGGCTGTGCAATCACATTTCCTTGTTTGCCAAGAGAGTTTCTATGTAACAGGAGCTGTTTTGTATTGCTAAGCCAGACTTGGCAAAAATGGCCCCACGAGATGGGTATGTTCATATTCTGCAGCTAAGGATCGAAATCTTAAAGAATTTACAACTACATGAAACTACTTTCGCATAGTGTGTAGGACAGATAGTATTCTGCCTTCTTATCATTACTAGAAGTTGCAATCAGATAACATGAAAGAAGTGGGATTTCATCTGTATCTGAAAGTATTTTACAATCCTAAAGTATTAGCACAGTCTTAGAAGAAGAAAATTTTGCATATACTTAAGTTTTGACATTATTAAAGATTAAATGACAAAAGAAAATTACAGAGACGTTCTTTTAGCATAAACATTTCTCTTAGCTAACATACATCAGGGCAAGGCAAGAAAGCAGAGAGGTTGCCACCGAATGAAGTCCCTTAGCTCTCAATACCTTCTAATGATGCTAAACGGGACTGGCGACGGCTGCACCACCACCACTCAGCCACTACAGGCTTTATGTGAGAAGCAGCAACAGTTCTTGCCTTTAGTTAAAAGAAAGCACCAAGACAAAAACTCTTGATAAGTATGGACTTTTAGCTACCTGCAATGGTAAAGGCAGCTTTCTGTCAGTGTGTTGGGTTTCTAAAGTGACGAAAATAACACTCTTCTCCCCCTTTTTGTGAATGGTGTACTTTCATTCAGCTGGAGATGAATGGCAGGCTTATTCCATTCCATATGACGCTACTACTACTTCTTCTACGGATTCTTAAGTTTTCCATTCCCCAGCAGACTCTACGACCTGGAATAATGAAAATTCAATCATGCCATCTGTAGTAAGTCGCTCAGTGACGGCCACAGGATGCTTCTCTCCTTTCTGAAATACAATTTTTCCTCAGATTTACAAAGAGATGTTGGATTTTTCAACTGCTCCATCTGCCAGCTGAGAAGAGTAATTTTGAATGGTTGTGATCTCTGTTTATTGTGCTGAGAAGTTCTTTCCAGTTTTAGAAAATGTGTCATTTGTTCCGCTTGCATATAAAGCGGTATGTCACTCCGCTGATCAAAGAACCACCTGAGAGCTGGGAAGAGGAGGCTGATCCCAGAATTACTATTACTTTATTCCCCCCTGTGACCAGACTAAAGATTACCTGGAAGGACTGAGGAAGGTGACAAGTCTCTGAGGCCACCTGGCTTGCTCAGCACCCAGTTTCTGTAGCTAAGCTAGTTTCACCTCCCACTTCCAAATGTCAACAAACACGAACCTGTCAGCAGAACCCCTCCTTGCAAACATAAGCTCTGCGAGCGCTGACGCGAGGCTGGTAGCAACAGGAAACCAGCCTGAGTTCAGGCGGCCACTGCTGTAACTTCTCAAGTGTTTTTACGATTCAGCTAAATCCGAAAATGTTTCCTCAAACATCTAAATCTTATCCGAGTCGGGTAGATCAGCCAGCCCAGTACTACACACTCCTTGTAGCCATTTTCACGTGCAGTCCTGCAAAAGCCGAGGACTAACGTACCCTGCGCCTCACCAGTGAGAGCCGGCTTAGCTTTTATCCTGCCGCTGAAGATACTGGTCCCAAGTCATCTGGAAAACTATTTGCTCTGATTAGACATGCAACTTGACCATTTTTATTGCGCTCACGACTCCGCTCACAGCTGGCAGAGGGACATGAAACGTCTTTCTCGGTCACCCGGGAAACACCAAGCCCCCTTTCGCCGAGGCCTGGCTACCGGGGCCGAAAGCCGATGTGCTGAGAGGCGGCGAGAGCTTCCGTTCCCCGGCACAGCCCCCTTCACAGAAATGCACAACAGGCGCTGAAGAGAGGGTTGAGAGACGGAGCCAGCCGCGGGAGAAGCAGCGCAGGACCCCCCCCGGGGCGCCGGCAGCGGGAAACAACGGCGTGACGGCACGGCGGAGCGAAGTCTTACGTGTACAGGAGTCGCGAGAGCCGCTGCCGCGGTGCGGGCGCAGGGTCAGGGCGGGGGGCTACCNGCCCGGCAGCTGAGGTGGCGGTGGCGGCCCCGCCGCGCCCCTGGGCGCGTCCCGCCGGGGAACGGGCGCGCAGGGCTCCCGCAGTGACCCCCAAAGGGGTTCATTTCGTACAAATCGTTGTGAAGTCCCTGGGGACTCAGGCGACCCCACCTGAACGCCGACTCCTAAGGGAAAGCGCTCCTGCTCCTGGGGGTACCTGGGCAGCGTTTGGGTCTACTGGAAATTTCTGTGGATTGCCTTTTCCTCCCCTTCGCACCTGGGAGAAGGGGTGAGCGGTTCCGATGTGCAGCCATGTCAGCCCTGACCGCAGGCGGGTGGGGGGATCCCCCCGGCCGGGCTATCCCGGCTCGGCGGGGCAAGGGCAGCGTCTGGTGATGCTTACCCTGAGATGACTCCCCGTGGTGGCACAGGCTCCTGGGTGTCGTAAGGAGCAATTACCTTAATTACCCGATCGATAGTTTCAAGGTAGAAGTCTAAGCCCTTGTTTTTAACGTGGTTAAGTGAAATACATTTACAAAATGTATGGCTGAATAAGCCGTTATGCGCTAACCTAGGCTTACCCGGCAACCTTCCCGAGATAGTCTGGGGACCTTGAGCACACGCAAGAGCTGCCCAAACTGCAGCCAAACCGAGCTGTGAGTGCAGCACACCTCCGCAGAGCGCCACAGGGACATGCTGGCTTGAGTCTAGCAGAGTTGTAACCACGCTTTGCAAGCACAGAGCCTAAATTAAGCATCTTTGGTTTCGCAAAGTTTGTTAGCTCTGGTGCAGACTGGTAAAATACGGTGATGCTGTCAGCAAAATAACTCAGTTTTCTCGACTTTAGGCATCCTTGACTTTGGTAGCCCTGGGTTTAAACCGAGAGATCAGTTTCAATGTCTTAGTCTCATTTTTTATTTCTGTATTTATTTTTTAATGTAAACAGCACTCTTTACGTTAGGAGAAAAGGAGCATTGAATTGGTTTCGGGCATTTAATTACCTATCCACTTTATCTTTACAATGTCTACATTGTAAGAACTTCTGTGGAAGGTGGCCTGAACCCAGTGCAGGCTGCCTTATGAAGAGTTTGACTTCTCTGCTTTAACGTTTCTAAAACACACACTGTTGCTACAAAAGAGCAATAATTTTAAATAGTACTTAAAACAGTTACATGAAAACCTTAAAGCACAATCTGAAAATCTGGGAGCAAAATACCATCTTCTTGTACAACATAAGCATGCCCCTTTTCGACTCCTCGCTCACGCATTCACTCTCTCTCAGGCGCGTTCTCTCCCCTCAGGCTCGACTCTAGGTTTCCCTGAAGCAGTATCTCTGACATGATGTACGTCAGGTGGATTTATTGAGTGGTAAAAACCAGCTCAAGCTGGGTGCCTCTGGAGAGGGACCCTGAACGAAGAAACCCCTGGGCAATCATACCCTTACAATTCAAGTTCCCCTCCCCTCACACGACGGTTCAGTCCAATAGCAATATTTGGGTCTGGGGTCTTCTTGTTCCTCACTGGATCCTTTCTCTGTCTCCAGGTGGGACATTCCTTTTCTTACCTTAACGGATGCAGCTTCTGCTGATGGTTGTGGCTACCTTATCTTTTTGGGGCGCACCGGTTTCGGGGACCTTCCTTCACGTAGCTAAGTAAAAGTTCAGTATACGACCAGCGTATCTAGGTGAAAGTCCACAGCCTGTGGCCTAAGGCTTTAGCAAGCCGTGCTACCAATGCTATGTATTGGATCCCGTCCGAGCTGGAAAGTGACTTCTACAACATATGGACAGGTACGCGTCTGCAGTCCGCTCCCAGCTCCTATTTTTATTCTGTGCCCCCTCAGATCTGTCAACCCTGCCTGTTCACACCTCTGTTTCTGTCAAAACGTGTCAATTTTTCCAGCTTCCTGCAATTTGACTGAAGCATAGTGTCAATCTCGCAAGCGACTCAGTTGGCAGATCTGCAACGGAGGGAGGTGGTGACATCCCCAGGAGCCTGCTGAAGCAGCGAAGAGGGTGAGCTGCCAAAGACCACCACTTCCGCTGGCACAGCTTTCGCTGACCTGCTGGGCAAGGCTTCACCGCAGCGCGGCACCCAGAACAGCAATACCAAGAAGCAATGCAGTTAACACTTCTGCCTCTCTACAGGCCACCTCCTGTAGCAGACCACGGACATCAAAGTGTTTTCAATTAATGAAGACAATACTTAACCTGAGATACACTTACTTGTTTCTTGGTTGAAAATCCTTATCTAGCTCACGCTTCATGATTTTAAATCTGCAACAAACTGTGAAAGCACTATGAAACTCTTTTTTTTTTCTGAGAAAAAAACCACAAAGTCACAAAAAACTTAGAGCTAACAATCCAAGCCAATGTGACATGTGGAAAACAGACTCCACAATCCGTAAGGTTGTAAAGTAGGTATGTTTATTCAGCGCTGGGCAGCACCGGGGGTAGTACCTCCAAAGTCGTGTGCACCTGACGCGGCAACTCACTTCGAATTTAAACAATCAAATGTTGCATATACATAAGATTTTCCAATACGCCTATACATATGCATGACCTGTCCCCGCTTCGTATTAAAATTAGCCTTAAGAAGTCATTTCCATAGAACCCTCCCAACTGCGCTTGCGCAGTGCCTTCTGGTGGTGGTCGCGGGGGTCGTGGGGATGAAGGTAGTTGACTCCTCTTCATCACCGCTAATTGACCTTTCTTCTTGCGCAAACTCCTTCAAGACCAATTTTGACCAACCTCTAGAGGTTACTTCGGCTATTTATCAAGCTTCATTTCCTACTTAGTCTATACAAATATAAATCACTTATCAACTACTCTTCCCTTATCTTAAGAGTAGAGTACACAAATATAAATCACTTATCAACTACTCATCCCTTATCTCTGTCGTACTATTTCTCTTTTGTTTTCCTTAACCCCCTCTCAAATGGACAGATGTAAAGAATGTGCAATCTATAGTACAATTACAGAAGGGAGCGGCTATACTTCCTGTGTGTATACATCATTGATGATCTAGCACTAGTATTGGTACTTTGCATACTCAACTAGTTTGCATACTCAACTAGTCTCAAAGAACTTTGAGACAATACCAGGCAGGAAGAAAGAAACTACATTAAAGTAATGTATCAGCATTGATATATTTTTCTTTATTTTGGATAACATGCAAAGGTCAAATGGGAAAGCAAATGAAGTCTTGACATACAATCTCATCATCTGACATCAAGAGGAAAAAGATGCTAATTGACCATTCAAAACGGCACCTATGACTGATTTAGAGCAATGCCTGGATCATCAGCTAATGCAAATCAGCGCAGCTCCCCTTATTTCAGTGGAGCTATGCCAGCTGTGGCTAAGCACAGGCCAGCTGTTTTGTGTGTGAAGTAACAATACACATGTACCAACAGTCAAAGCAATTTTGTGGCAGTTCACATTCCTTCAAAAGAGAAATAAGGATATTATGAAACCCTGCTATACTTTTCTGGGCTATCGTATTAATTTTTTGCATTAATGTATGGAAAATGCAAAAGAGAAGTTATGTTAAAATTCTGTTACTTACGCAATGAATGGATGATTTGCTGAAACTGACTGTTTAGCAAGCACTGACTTTTAATTGTTGGTTTTCAATAAAAATGGAAGCACTGAATATCTAGCCAACTTCATACTTTTACATTGGAAACCTCATTTTTGTACTGTAATAAAACTCATCCTGCCTTTGTGTTGGCCGTGAATGACTTAATTAAAGTGTGTGTGACTTCTTGGCTTTGTCATAAATCCTTTAATTTTGTTGAGGATTTTTTCTGCTCTTACACATATACATATAATTCCTTACATGTGTTATTATGCAGTATTTAATCATATTATTGTAAATACTGAAGACAATGACAACGGGTTTCACCACAGTAAGAAAAATTGTTCACTGTGCAGCTAGTCCAGGTGCAGATGTGAAGCAGATCTGTATTTTTTTATTTTTTTAGGAAAACTGCCTATGGCATATACACTGACAGTATATTGCACTTTTACTTAGCTACATGAAGGAAGGCCCCCAAAACCAGTGCAAACCAGAAAGATAAGGTAGCCACAACCGTCATCATTGCTCAGCTTCTCTGTTCTGCATTACTGTCCTCTGCCTGCAGTCGCTGCTACGCAACAGGGTCTGAACAATACAGTCAAGACGGCAGCTGCAGACAGGCTGATGACCTGTCCTGGCATGTAGCCATGCAAAAATTACCAAGCTAGACTGGAGAGCAGAGCTCTGACCATGGGAACGTCACCTGCCCCGAATGCTGGTGATTTAGTGTAGACTCGCAGAGGCAACATGTAAAGGAATTAACTTCAACTGAGACAAAAAATGGTGCCTCTAGATTGCCGTNTTTTGTGTGTGAAGTAACAATACACATGTACCAACAGTCAAAGCAATTTTGTGGCAGTTCACATTCCTTCAAAAGAGAAATAAGGATATTATGAAACCCTGCTATACTTTTCTGGGCTATCGTATTAATTTTTTGCATTAATGTATGGAAAATGCAAAAGAGAAGTTATGTTAAAATTCTGTTACTTACGCAATGAATGGATGATTTGCTGAAACTGACTGTTTAGCAAGCACTGACTTTTAATTGTTGGTTTTCAATAAAAATGGAAGCACTGAATATCTAGCCAACTTCATACTTTTACATTGGAAACCTCATTTTTGTACTGTAATAAAACTCATCCTGCCTTTGTGTTGGCCGTGAATGACTTAATTAAAGTGTGTGTGACTTCTTGGCTTTGTCATAAATCCTTTAATTTTGTTGAGGATTTTTTCTGCTCTTACACATATACATATAATTCCTTACATGTGTTATTATGCAGTATTTAATCATATTATTGTAAATACTGAAGACAATGACAACGGGTTTCACCACAGTAAGAAAAATTGTTCACTGTGCAGCTAGTCCAGGTGCAGATGTGAAGCAGATCTGTATTTTTTTATTTTTTTAGGAAAACTGCCTATGGCATATACACTGACAGTATATTGCACTTTTACTTAGCTACATGAAGGAAGGCCCCCAAAACCAGTGCAAACCAGAAAGATAAGGTAGCCACAACCGTCATCATTGCTCAGCTTCTCTGTTCTGCATTACTGTCCTCTGCCTGCAGTCGCTGCTACGCAACAGGGTCTGAACAATACAGTCAAGACGGCAGCTGCAGACAGGCTGATGACCTGTCCTGGCATGTAGCCATGCAAAAATTACCAAGCTAGACTGGAGAGCAGAGCTCTGACCATGGGAACGTCACCTGCCCCGAATGCTGGTGATTTAGTGTAGACTCGCAGAGGCAACATGTAAAGGAATTAACTTCAACTGAGACAAAAAATGGTGCCTCTAGATTGCCGTTCAATATGATTAGATTGCTGTACTTGTTGTAAAGAGATTACTTCTATACATGTTACCTTAAAAATGCACATAGTGCCACCTTAACTACTACTTTACAATGAATGACAGACAAGCAAGGCTAGATATAGCAAATCTGTTTTAACTACAGTGCATTTTCTACTACTCTTATCAGTGACAATATCATATATTGATGATGATCTTTGAAACAAAATCAATCTCAATGGAATCACCTTTGTCTGAGTAAATATTTTAGCATCATTATTCTGTGCAACCAGCCTAGATTTCCCATGTTATTTTAGCTTGAAAGAAAACTCTGCTAAACAGAAATCCTAACTGACTGTTCAGAGCAACTGGCACTCCTGCAGGGTCAGTACATCTATTCTTTATCCCACAGGTATTATTGAATGAAGTTCTACTTTTTTTTCAGAGGGTTTTCTGGTAGGCCTGCTCTTCTGTTTCTTGCAGGTTCCAGGCTGGGAGGAGAAAAGGCATCGCAAGCCACCTCAACCTGGGTGGCACAAGGAGAGCCTCATGTTCTGCTCAGGGCATATAAATAACTCTGCTGGGCACAGCCAGCCACAGCGCTTGTCATGCCTGAGGACATTTCAGAAGTGCTAATCCTTCCTCAGAGCAGTCATGAAAAAAACTAGGGTCTGGACCTGGAAGATGCTGGTAAAAGGCTTTGACACAGACTTTTAGCGTGCTGTGTGGTGTTATACTGTGTGCCCGTCAGTGCCCCCGTCAGTGCCCATGTCCACAGAAGGCTTGTAGCCTGTCCAGTGTTTTCCAGTTCCAGCCTCATCTGCATATGGGAATCTAACACACCAACACATCTTAAATTGCTTCTACTGCCTCGCTCTCCACTAAGCACTCATTTAACTCTAAGGTAAAAATAAGAGTACCACCTACTGGTGGAGATACTGTTTGCACTGATTGTTTTCCAGTCACCAAGCCTCGTCAGGGTCGATTGTGCTTCATGATGCTGAATTCCTTGTAACACTGGCCTACACAAAGAGTATTAAATAAGCCAGAAGCCCTGGATCCTTCTCAGCTACAGCACTTCTGACACGACATTCATTGCTGAAATAGCATCAGCATTAGAAAAGACAGAACAGTATTTGCAGAAAATAAGCCTGCCAAAACCACGGTCCCAATCCAAACACCCATCTGTGTACACATCTACAACACAGTAAGCTGAAAGACAGTGTTGTGCCATTAAAAGCTACTTATTTATAAAGAAATACATATGTATAATGCATCTAGTGTTTTGGTTATGAGTATCTGAAACTAGAGGTAGCTTTAATAGGATTGAGAAGAATTACAGATGATGACAAAGCAAGATACAAAAATAGATTAAAGTTGGCCTGCTAAAACAATAATCCATCGCTGCGGTCATTCTCCCATCAGTCAAGGTTACTTCAGTGGAATACAGAATGACAGGAAAAATATCTGTGAAAAAAAATTGACACTAAACTAATGTAATTGTCAGTAAAGTCAATGACAACTGTGTAATTGGCTTTTAAAGGAGGGCAGAATTGAGACCACTGTGTTAAGCTCACCCAGAACTTGTCCTGCAAACCTCTTTGCAAGTAAGTGAGGTCCTGGCCACTGTCGGGCAAGGAACTAGTCTGGCCCCGTAGGACTCATCTTCCTCTGTTTGAGAACTTCTTTGAAAAACTCCATGGTAAAACAGATAAGAAAAGATACGTTAGAGTTGCTTTACAGGACTGCTTATTTTAAAATAAAACTCCACCAAAGTAAAATGATGTATCTCCTTTGTATCTCGACTTGAGAGACACAACTTGAGCCAGACTTGCCTGGCTTGGTTGGTCATCTGAAATTTTTGGACAAAAGGTATGCACCAAATGTGGGAGTTCACAGTTAGTTTGATGTTTGTGTGACATACAACAAGGCATATGTCCCAGACACTCAATGCCGCCACGTATTCACGAAATCACTGCTCAGCATTGAACACTGCGATCTTTCAGACTGCAAGCCAGGCAAAAACGCATGAGGATGACAGACGTAAAACTGATTCTGGTTCAATACTAGCTGGATGTAGCGACCTTCTGAGATTCCTTTCATATCTGTGAATTTAGAAGAGGAGTTGTATTTCAGCCCCTCAAAGACAACAGTGAAACATATGCCAGAACTTAGAAGATTATTCACTTCTTATGCCATTTGTTATGCTGGATACCTTACTGTAGATTTGTATATCTGGCTTCCACTGGGCATAATGTTACGCATTTCCTTGTTGCCCGTTAGTGTTTTATTTAAAATGCTTTTTTATTCTTTAAATTTCAAATGCATATTCTCTTTCTTAGAAAACAAACTGACTGTCTTCAGGGTTGGAAAGTCATAGCAGCAGATGTGTCTAATGTGTTTCTCTGGTCAGGAGGCTGGTCTGTGATACTGAGCATCGTTTTGGGTTTGTAATTAAATCTACAACATGTCAATCCACTTATGAATGACCACTCAGTCACCTGGGCTGCAAGATTTAAGTTGGTTTACATGAATGCTAATGGCATTACCTTCTCTGGCTCTTGGTTACTGAAACAAATCTGTCTTAATCCTGGAGTCCCAGGGGCTGCACTGCTTTCCTGGATTCTGCTTGTTGTGAAGCAAAGGTAAAAAACAATTCAGTAACTTTAGCTATGTCTCAGTTGTGACAAAGATGCCATTTCACTCCTTTTGCTTCCTAAAAGAGTTTCTTCACTGGATTTCATGCTCAGTGATGCCCTTTTTTTTGCAAAAAGGGGCATGTAAAACATGCCAGATTAAAAAAAAAAGCAATCACTCAAGCTCCAGAGAACTTAATTTTCCTCATTCTTATGGTATCCAGCAGTGAAATGAGAAAGCCGAGGTATGCAAATGCCTCAACCTCTTCTCTTTTAAAGTACACTAGGATCCTCTTGGGAGCTTTCTTGATTGTATGGCCTCTACAGATGAACATTGCTGTTGCACATTTCTAATGGAGGAGGACTGTGCAGCTACTTTACAAACCATTTCACAAAGTCATAATCCATACCAAACTTGAAGATTAGTTCAGCGTCTTAAAATTTCATCACCATGGCATTTTCCACTAAATATATATTGGCAATTTGTGGGCTTTTTTAAGCATCACAATAGGAATGTAAAAGTTATGTTAGATTAGTTATGAACTTCCAGTAGTTTAAAATGGTATTATGCTATTATTGATAAATGGTAAATGCTATTATTCAGCAATACGATAAACATTAAAATAAACAGGAAATTTCCACTTATGGTGGTATATCTATTCTCGTAAAGACCTCCTACTACAGTAAAAAAGCATCTGTAATATTAAGAAAATGGGCTAGCAGACAATATTGAGTATATAGTAATTTCTGTTTTTTTAGTTTCCAGACAGAGTGTGCTCCAATATTTGTGTCTTCTTGTGTGTGTTGATAGGGCTAGTAAGCTTCTGCTCAGGTGAGGGTTAATAGTGACTGCCACTGTCACTTTCAGCTCTCTCTAAATCTCAAAATCCATCACTAGGTCAAGGAAATCCTCCTCTAATATCCATGTCCTTGCCTGGGAATAATTCAGAGAACTGCACATGGGACTGCCTGGTCAAGAAATCGATCAATAAGGGATTTACGTTATGAAATGTTGATTGCATTTAGCTTTTCACGGTGGCTCTGCTTATGTAGTAAGGAAACGTGCCTGATTTAAAAGACTGAAATCGCTATTAGAAGCAGCAGATTACATTACCAAGGTAAGCGTGCACACTGATGAAACTGCTTATTGCAGAACTGCTAAGGACTCTTTGCATGTTAGAAAAGAGAGATTTTGCTGTAACACACTGCAGATTTTAATGTTAATGAAGATTTTTTGCTGCTATTTGTAAAGAGAAAAGTAGATCTGTATACGACACCAAATTCTGTTCTGGCATATCCTTAACTCGAAGCATTTTCTCTCTGAAAATAATGACCAGAGAAGTGAATACGGTGGGCCAGTGAGAAAGTAAGAAATAGGTAAAATAAAAGAGCAGAAGACATAGAAGCTGATCTTCCATTCACTACAATCCTGTAAAAGGATAATACTGCCTTCATTTTCTTGATGCCCTAAAGATTTTGATGTGTAGTAACTAATATAATTAGGTTTTAGGTCATAATGTTTGAAAACTCAGTTGTTTGTCATAGTAGTCACACTTAAAAATCCAAGACAGTAAAAGCTAACTATTTGTGATGATAAGGTAAAAACAATATTGTAAAAATCTAAAATATTTCTAAAGCAAGCATTTCTCTGAATTACCCTTCAAATTTACTAGCTAAATATGATAATGTGAAAATGAGCATTGGACTATTAAAATAAAAGCAGTGTAACAATTTGTGACAATGCATCAGTTTAAGAAAAATATGCGTGCCTACAGAATGGGAAACATGGTAGTGATAAAATTTAGTAAAAACCGTCTGAGATATTGTTTGAAAAACCTCTATAAGACCATAAAAAAAGCAGTAAGGTGACTTCTGGACCCACTGAGTTTAACGAGACTTTTTCTACTGTTCCCAATGTCAGAGTTTGTCACACAAACGCTGTAACGAGGTAAACCATGGTCCCCAAACCAGGAGCAATTACTGTGTCTGTTCAACATGCACCGGGCACATGCTGCATTAGCATTTCTGTGTTTTAGACTCAAGAATTTCAAAACTCCCCACAATGGTCTTTGAGACTCATGAAATTTTGAAGATATTCTTGTGCTAAATATCCTGACTGATTGACAAGGAAAACAACCTGGTGCAGTAGTCACCTGAGCCTGACATTCAGATTTAGAATTTTGAGACTACAGGGCAGTAAATACTTCCAATTTCTATACCCACTTAATGCTTCCAGTGTCTCAGTAAGATGAAATCTCCAGTCCTGCCTCAAAATGGCAGATCCTCTTTCCCAGCAAGTCCTTCGCATGGCTGCCACAGCTCCTTCGGCAGAGCACAAAGCACCCCACAGTGCTTCCACTGACAATAGCACTAACAGAGCCAGAGGAATCTGTCTATTTGCAAAAATGCACAGAAAATCCTCTTTACCTGAAGAACAGGGAAATATTGAGGATAGAGATTTCCCCCCAACTTCCAGGCTGCGTACTCTGGATGGGTGTGGATTTTTGTATGTGCTATTTTACCATACTTATCATCATCTTTAACCTCCAGTACATCTGCAAATCAGTATGTCTGGATAGCACAAAGTCAAAGATGGATTTTTTTGCTCTTGAAACTAAAGAAGACTCAAAGATAAGAACATGAGAAGAAGAACAAAGATAAACATGAAGAATATGTGCCTATGTAGAAATGCTGGTACTGGGAGTCCTAAAGCGAACTCTAAACCTGGTTTTAGAACCCACTCTATTGGAGGAATGATTTCCCTTGAGATTAATACATTTGCATTTGTCTGGCGCTGAGTGATTGGAAGTGGTTGGACACAGCTTTATTTTGCACCATTATTTGTGAGCTCTGTGGACTCCATTGTGGCTCTGTGGAGGATACAGGTTAAATCAGGATGGAATTTTGTGTGCCAGCATTAGCAGAGCTTTCACAGCACCTGTAAGCAGACATAAAGCTGCTTAATTCAACCTGGCGTACTTTCAATCTCCACACTTTCAAACACAATTTATCCTTGGAGTAAGTCAGTGGAAACTCTGTTACAGCTTTTAGACTCCTAGTGAATCTAACCTAATGTTTACTGTGTCTTAGAAACGTAGAATCTCTGTATGTGACACCTTAGACCTGATCCTTGCTCTTAAGCATTTGAAGACTGACCAGCAATGTTGGACTATATTTAGGACTGTTTGTGGAAGAACACATCTTAATCTTCAATCTTTACCTTTCTGTTTTGTAGCGTGTTGTATATTGCTGTATTATTTTTTGCACCATGTGTCATTCATGGCTGATGACTCTCCTATTTCCTGTATAGGAATATTTTTAGTTTCATTGACTAATAAGGAAAGTCAGATAAGTCTGGCAGTAATGTGGCAGCTGTGTCATCCTGCTTCTCTTTCGCAGCGTGCTTGACTACAGAATGGAAGTACTTTCTTTAAGACTGATTCATTCTATGACATTTGACTTCACTTACCAGTGGTACAGCCACTCATTTGTCAGTTTGTGGCTTACAGATATCTCTATATTCTGATTTCACATGCACGTGGATATTGTTACTGCAGTGGATAGCAGCTGTTTTATAATCCCATCTAAATGGCCCTGCCAAGAGCAGATCACACTTGTAGACACAATTCATGCCCAAAAGAGTTGGCAGTCTCACTGATGATGAGAGATAACTCACAAAGTTGTAAGAATAGCGGCAAAAAGGGAGCGCAGAAGTTATGTACACAACAACTCTTTCAGATTTTTTAATATTGAGATGAACAAAATAAATATGAACAGCCACTAACATTTCCATTTTCTAGTTACAGAACCTACTCTTTGCTCTCAGCAGAGTATAACTCTCAGATATCAGACATACTGAAATTTCTTTGGACATCCAACCAATGCATGCTTCCTAGTCTGATTTTCAGGATGTTGCCTGTGCATGAATCTCTTTATCCATCCTGAAACAATACATTATGAGCCTTTGGTTCAAAACCAAACAAAAGAGCCATAGATGTTTCAAACACAATTGTCTAAATATTTTCAAGGTGTGTGATTTGGCTCAGGAGAAAGAACTAAATTAATGCTTCCTCTATGAGAAAGATGTGTTGAACATTCTCTTCAGCAGCAGTTGTGTGGTTGGAGAGAAGAAACTGGGAATACTATTGTTGGTTTGGGGGGAAGCAAGGATATAAAGGACACCTCTTTACGAAAAAAAAACAACAACAAAACCTGCTTGTTACTTCTGCCAGTTGTGAAATTACTTGATACTTTTTAAAATCAGTCTTCCTCAATTACCCAAGTAAGACAAACTTGACCATGAAGGTAGGAGTGATTGAGACCCATCACTCCCATACAATCGTTCCCTGTGTGGTAGTGCAAGACACCAGTGAGGACCCTGGACCGACAGACAAAGGGGAAAACAGGTATGTCAAATTTACCATTTTGTGTCTGTTTGGGTTTTTTCTTTGACAATTTGGATGGGATTAACTAAGCACAGACACTTGCCATCTCTAATTTTCTTCACCCTCACTTAATAAATTAAGTTTTTAAGATTATGATATATTGCTTATTGTAAATATTTAGATTCAAATCTGTGCTCTTTCAATTTCCTTAGATAACTTAGCCCATGATTAAAATAGTGAGACATGTCTGTGACATTTTAGATTTTAGATTTTTTTTAGATTAAATGTTTTTTTGTATTTCAGCAGATACCATATAACTGTCTTGTTTTGCTGTTCCCTAGGCAATGGTATCTACCCGGTGCGATTGCACGCTACAATATTAACAACAATAGTAATAAAGATGAGTAAGTATCTTTGCCATTTCATAAAATGAGAGTACTGCAATATTGGTTGTTTAAGCAGCAATTAAAAAGAATGATCTATATCTAATAATTTCTTTATAAATAGTTATGTCATTCAAGTAGTCCCAAAAGAGACTGCATGTACATTTGAACTTCATGCACATCAATTATGATGATGCCAAACTTATTTGCATTATATCTATTAATTTAAAATAAAAGTAGTTCTATGTGAATACAATAAGCAAAACAGTTTTCGAAGGCCAAACACCTAGGCATAACATTCCATAATTCTAATAAATGAATGTGGAAGCATAGCTATGTGCATCCCATGAGCCTATCATATTTTTCTTTTCCTAGAGAGAAGAAAAAGAAAAAAGAAAAGAAGAGGTAAGATAAAGTGTAATAATGAGACTATTTCTAAGATATTTAATTTCTTTCCAAATATGTTTTATCTTAGTCTGTAACAACTGAAAATGTAAATCTATTTCTCAGCAAGTCAGAAAAAATAAAGGATGGAGAAACACAAAAGAACAAGGAAAAAAAGGAGAAAAACAAAAATAAAGATAAGTCCAAGAAGAAAGAAAATAAAGAAGAGTAAGTATTTTTCATTTAGCTAGTGCTATGTTAGTCTAACAAAATTGCTTTTGATGTAAAACTGAACCCATTCATGGGCATCCTGTAAACAAGATGCTTATACTCCAGTGAATGAGTGCTGTTGTCCCTAGAGTTGTTCTGATTTAACTTCATATGTGGACAACAGAGATATGCATGCATGGAACTGATCTGAAAAAATTAATCAAGAAAAATCTCCTTTGGATTCTGATTATTCAGTATTTTTTGGATAACATCCTGCAGCAAAATATGTGCCAGTGTAAAGCAATCTCTGCTACACGTCAGAGCACCTACAAGCAAATAAACTCTTCTATGATCCAAAAGTTCTTGATTTACCTTTTGCTTGGTAATTTCATAATTTTCTGGCCAAGGAAGAGAAACTTAAAATAGTGCAGGAGGAACTTGTGTTGTATGATTTCATGTTCTTTGGTTTCTTTATGCCAATGTTTCATCTTTCTCAGAGGTAGACTTTTCCCAGTGAGAAAGGCATGATTTATCTCACTTATTTTAGTAGTTACACAATCCTTTACCAGTAGTCACACAATCCTTTAGTTTTTGAAAGATGATCAAATGAATTATCAGACAAGACAGTTAACTGGGTAGAAAGCAAATTAATTTTAAAAGGTTGAAATTACATGTGCCACCATAAATTGAAGTGGGACTGACAAGCCGATTTTTCCTCAGCAAAATGTAGATTCTAAAGTTTGTGTCCCAGGTCACACCTAACAAGCAGCTTCGTGTTCTCCATGCATTCAAGCAAGGAAGCTTAACTTTAATAAGGACCATTTATTTTACAATAGCAATTTCTGGAATGCTTCATTCTTCAAAAATTGTTATGTGTATTTTAAGTCTCTCATTAAATTTCCTTTTTTTCCCTGCCTATCACTTAGGAAGAAGAAAGATATTTTCATTATTGATCCAGCAGGAAATATGTATTACAACTGGTTGTTTTGCATCACAATGCCTGTCATGTACAACTGGACCATGATTATTGCTAGGTGATGTACTTCTTTAATGACTTTATGAAACTTCTGGCAAATCATAATATCCCTAAACAGATTTAAAATTATTTTATTCAGCACTGGTTTCATGCAAGTATTTAATTTTCATTTCATGGCAATTTAATTTTGTCTTTTCCTATTCAGAGCCTGTTTTGATGAGCTTCAGTACGACTACCTAGCAGCATGGTTTATTATTGACTATGTTTCTGATGCCATCTATGTTGCTGACATGTTTGTACGGACAAGAACAGGTAAGTATACTCAATGATTAATTATTGCTTTTCATATATTTGTGTCAGGTGGTTTAAAATATTCAAAATACTGCTACTCTTGTTATCTGGGTACCCTTGATGAGGTACAATAGTGAAAAAGACATTGAGATAGATCTCTGAAAGACTGTAGTCTGTGACCTGTAAAAATAGGAGAAACTGATGTATTACTCAAAGAATACGTAAAGCCTGAGGTAAGCTAGGCATGAGGTAAGCTAGATACAAGCTGTGCTGCCTGCAGCTGACTCAACAAGACAAAATAAACATGCAATGCAGCCAAGTGAAGATCAGGGTTCTGAAAAATTATCACCTAAATCTGGAGTTTGTATTTAAGGAGATCCAATTATTTGCTTGATTTTCAAGACCATTGGGCAAGACATCCAGTTAACTGCAGCTGCAACTGTTTCTTTTAAAATCTTACCCTACATCCAGAGCTACAGAGTAGATACACTCAATATGGAACTGAAATCCCAAGGTTCAAGTTCTTTCCCTCATTAACCACCCTTCCTACAGCTTGTGCAGTTTTTTGTCTGTTTTTGGTTGGGGTTTTTTTTTCCCCCGCAGATGTTCACCATAGTGGAAATGTGGAGGGAGAGAATTAGAGCTAGAAATGTTTAATTTTCAAAGCTGTACAATTTAGCTCAAGCTGAACCATATAGCACTAAGTTGAGTATTTGGAAATAAGAAATTGCTTATAAAAAGGAAAGAAAAGTTATGTACCATCTGGAACTTGCACCTAAAGTATTTTTCAAAGTAGATTTGGCTTGATGTTAAATACAAGACAGTTGAAGTTGTAACATTTTTTATTATTTACAATTTGATTTTAGGTTACCTGGAGCAAGGTCTTCTGGTGAAAGAAGAACAAAAGCTTCAAGAGAAATATAAGTCATCTTTTCAATTCAAATTAGATTTTCTGTCAATCATACCAACTGATCTCTTATACTTTAAGTTAGGACTGAATTACCCGGAATTAAGAATAAACAGACTACTCAGAGTAGCTCGGATGTTTGAATTCTTCCAGCGGACAGAAACAAGGACAAACTACCCAAATATCTTCAGGATCTCTAACCTTGTCATGTACATTGTGATTATTATTCACTGGAACGCCTGTGTGTACTACTCAATCTCGAAAGCCATTGGATTTGGGGCTGACACATGGGTCTACCCAAACACCTCCGATCCTGAGTTTGCGCGTCTCACTAGAAAGTATGTCTACAGCCTCTACTGGTCAACACTGACCCTGACTACTATCGGTGAAACACCCCCTCCCGTAAGAGATTCCGAGTATTTCTTTGTGGTTGTTGACTTCTTGGTTGGAGTATTGATTTTTGCTACTATTGTTGGTAACGTGGGCTCTATGATCTCCAACATGAATGCTGCCAGGGCAGAGTTTCAAGCAAGGATTGATGCTATCAAGCAGTATATGCACTTTCGGAATGTGAGTAAAGACATGGAAAAAAGAGTCATAAAGTGGTTTGACTACCTGTGGACAAACAAAAAGGCTGTGGATGAAAGGGAAGTCTTGAAGTATCTGCCAGATAAACTAAGAGCAGAGATTGCAATCAATGTTCACCTGGAAACACTAAAAAAAGTTCGGATTTTTGCAGACTGTGAAGCTGGTCTGTTGGTTGAACTGGTTTTGAAACTCCAGCCACAAGTATACAGTCCTGGAGATTATATTTGCAGAAAAGGAGATATTGGACGAGAGATGTACATTATCAAAGAAGGCAAGCTGGCAGTAGTCGCTGATGACGGAATTACCCAATTTGTGGTCCTAAGTGATGGCAGCTACTTTGGAGAAATCAGCATTCTTAATATCAAAGGTAGCAAAGCTGGCAATCGAAGAACAGCCAATATTAGAAGTATTGGATACTCGGACTTGTTTTGTCTGTCTAAAGATGATCTCATGGAGGCTTTAACAGAGTATCCAGATGCAAAGGCTATGCTGGAAGAAAAAGGCAAGCAAATCCTAATGAAAGATGGGTTGCTGGACATCGAAGTTGCAAATTTAGGAAGTGATCCTAAAGATCTGGAAGAGAAGGTCACCTACATGGAAAGAGCGATGGACAGATTGCAAACAAAGTTTGCCAGGTTGTTGGCCGAGTATGAAGCTGCACAACAGAAACTGAAAAAAAGACTCACACAAATCGAGAAAATATTGAAGCCAGTTATAGAGCAAGAATTCACAGACTTAGAAGAAGGAGATCCATCCACAGATAAACCTGGAGTGTCAAAAGCAGAATAAACACTGGAGGTTGCCAATAAGACTTAGGGTCAAATCCTGCATGGGGCTGAATACATTCATTTCTAATCTTTGTAGGACCTGACTATTAATTATGAAATTAATTATTTGTTGCGGTAACATCACTAATTTCCTACAAGCAGCACATATTTGGCAGGTTTTGGAAAGAAAAAGAAGAATCGAGAATGAGGATGGAAGATACCACCTTGCTCTTGCACAAATGGTATTATCTGCTAATGTGTTACGTACTCTTTATGTAACACTGCTCTACAGCAAATGAATTCAATCTATATACAGTCATACTCTGGCAAATGCTGGAAGTTTTGCTGACTATTTTAAAATAATTTCTTTGTGTCTACTTGTAGAAAGAAGGAAAGGTTTGGTAACAATTTTATTATGTGAAGTCAATATAGGCATGAACCACGGTATTGAATTTGTGTATAAACAAGCACATTTTAGTATCTATTGATTAACAGGAGATTAACTAAGTATGGGGTATTATATAAAGAATTAGGTATATCTACTATGCAGATGCAAGTATTGAAGGCTGTAAGATTTAGAAAATATTATTACTTCATTGGGTCCACCGTGGCTGATTTCTTGAAATGTAAGTGGCAGTTTTAAATGGTCCTTTTTCGGGATATTACATGCAAAGGCTGGAATAAAGAGAGGAGAATATACAACTTTTTGCAAGCATCAGTATGACACATATGGACAGCTCAAAATCTAGCTGTCCTTTCTCCAATACTAACAAATACATAATATGAAAGACTGTTCTGCTCCATGTGATCATATGGCTGCTGAACATGGACTATCAAGTTTTTAAGATCTGTGCTTAAAAATTTTTATGTCCCTAATGTAACAGTTGTGAATGCTGGCAGAGTGCAAGTGGCAAACACGATGGAAAGAGGCCAAACTCTTCCTAGAGTGTCTTCTGTAGCTGCTGTTGGGAAAAGAATACAACGACTAAATAGGTTAGTTTTTTTCATTTGTAGGGTATTTCTTTCTTCTGTTCATAACTACTACTGAGTTAGTAAAACCTACTGTTTCATATGTCAGATACATTTTCAACTGCTTTAAGAAGCATTATTTCCTTGGATTTTTTTCCCTATTTATGTCTTTTTCCATTGGCAAAGATTGGTTTTATTAGTTGTGGTCTCAGCTGGGGTATTTTCAGCTGTGTATTTTCAGTAGACTTTGATCATAGCCACTTGACGTTGGAAAAGTTTGATGACAGGGAGTGAAGAAAGGGACTGCAAGGAAAGAATGGATAATTCTGTATTCAGGGCAATTTGGTTATCCTGGGCAACTGGACTGCCACTCTTAAAAAATACATGTGGAAGTATTACCATCACTTGATAATATCTCTATACTTCCATTCTTCTCCTTAAGAAGATGGAGATATTATAAATTGGATCTTTTGTAAAGTGCATTCATTTCTGGTTGTTTTATTTTTTGTAACGTTGACAGGTTTCCAGAATGCCAGAGATCTATAAATAACTCCTGATTTCACTGCAAGGATTAAATATCATGAAGTAATTAATGCATACGATATATATGGAACAACAAGGATAAATACAAATGTGAAACAGCTGTTCATTCACTGTTAATCCTGTGCATGGCATAATGTGCTGGTGAGGGGAAAGAGTATGGCATAATTTCATTGAAGACTCTACCTGTGCACACAAGAACAAGCGCTATTCTGGCACTTAAATATATGGTGAATGTTGGACTTTGAAATCAGCATTCTTCCCACTCAGGTCATGAGTGTAATTTGCAATCTGTATGGCAGCAGCATCCTATAGGGCTGTGTCATATTTCACTAGGCCCTTAGGAAGCACTTTTCTCCTTTGTTGAAGAGTTCAAGACTTTGTGCCAGAAAAATGTGTGATACGAGTTTTAATTAATTTAAGACTTTGTACTAGAGAAATGTGTGATATGAGTTTTAATTAATAAAGGCAGAGATCTACTGTTCATACTTTTTCTTTTATTGATCCTTTAGTTTGCGACACAAGTTGTAGTCACTAGCTGCCTCTTGAGAATAAAAATTTTATTTAAAACACTTCAAAATAAAACAGAAAACCAGACTTGACCTCCAGTAGTTTACTGTTTTCAGACTCTTTTTTTTTTTTTAAACCTTGTACTATTTAACTTTTATAAACATGTATTTGCTGGAAAAAAAACCCTGAATGCGGAGTTTCCTCCTGGCACAGCAAGACAGAACATGAGTGCTATCAGAAAATGTCAACCAAATTTAAATTATTTCAACTTGCATTTATTTTTTTTAATTTGCATTTATTCAACTCTCTGAAAGGAGGTTGTAGTGAGGTGGGTGTTGGTCTCTTCTCCCAAGGAATTAGCAACAGCACAAGAGGAAATGGCCTCAAAGTGCACCAGAGGAGGTTTAGATTGGATATTAGGAAAAATTTCTTTACTGAAAGAGCGGTGAGGCATTGGAACAGGCTGCCCAGGAAGGTGGTGGAGTCACCATCCTTGGAGGTGTTCAAAAACCATGTAGATGAGGCACTTCAGGACATGGTTCAGTGGGCATGGTGGTGTTGGGTTGACGGTTGGACTAAATGGCCTTACAGGTCTTGTACCGACCTTAACGATTCCATGATTCTGTCATTTATCAGAACTTTTCAGGAGGCACACAGGTTCCTCAATACCCATTTCTGTGCAGTAAAACCTGGGTATTACTTCAGCGAAGTGCCTAAACGCGCTTTTTGAGCCTCTCACACACCGAGGAAGAGGAGCTGCGAGGAAAATGCACCCGGCAGCCGCGCGCTGCAGGAACGGCTGCCGGAAACAGAGGCCGAAGCCATCGCTCCTGCGGCCGGAGCGGCAGGCAAAAAGCAACGCAAGCATGGAGTCACCAAGAGACGCCAGCCTGGCTACCGGCAAGCATTTTTTTTTCTGGTTACGGAGCCGGGGCAGGCCCCCACGCCGCTGCGCACTGCAAGCACCGGCCGGCCGAGGCCCGGCGGCCGCCTGGCGCCCCGCTGCACGCTGGGCGCTGGAGTT
>VZTL01002583.1:1337-44751 GCA_013400535.1 Scopus umbretta | reverse complement strand
TAAGCTTCCTTTTTTTTTTTTTTAAATAAAATAATTAAAAAAAAAAAGTCATGCAGTCTTTGACAGTCAGTAGTTTACATTAATTCTGCAGGGTAGTGTCCGTAAAAAGTTCTTAAAAACAGTGGACTGTGACAGCTTATATTAACTTTTTTGCTTAATTCTTTCAAAGCTTTATTTAGTACTAGGGGTTTAATTTGCAATGTGAATACCTGAGTAATTCTAGAGAAGCTTTTAAAAAAGGTGAGAGAGAATTGACATTTGAAGTCATATTACACAGTGCTTTTTTTCCTAAATATTTTGGCTTTTTTCTAAATGTTTGCTTGTGCTTTTCATCATCTAGAGTTTACATTGCCTTGTACAGAAGATGTGCCCACCTGTGGTGATAGTTGTGACAAAGTTCTGGAATGTGGCATCCATAGATGTTCACAGCGCTGTCATCGAGGTCCCTGTGAAATATGTAGACAGGTTAGTCTTATTGTGGCAGGCTCATTCTTTGTTAGGGTTTTTAAACACTATATGCCTGGAACAGTGCAAGTCTCCTAAGGAAAATGAAGTATCCATCACAAAATCTATGAGTTTCTGTGCATTAAAAGCAGCACATTTTTTCCCTATCCCACTCCCGCCCCAACACAATTCTGAATTAATAGTTGAGCATTATGTATCTGAATTGAGGCATGGGTGAGGTTTTTATTGTTGGTTTTGTTTTATGGGCTTTTAATTAATTATGCCCTAAAAGGCACTTAATTTTTTCCCCAGTTCTTCTCACTTCCTTGCTTCTTTGTCTTATTAAGCTATTTTCTTCATTAGGGAAATGGAAGATGCTGTAACATAACATTATTTCCTTTTTAGTAAGAAAATAATATTTTGCTCTACTCTAAATATCTATGGAGCTTCTGTGGTGTGCTGGTTTTGGCTGGGATAGAGTTTATTTTCTTCATAGAAGCTAGTATGAGTCTATGTTTTGGATTTGCTGAAAACAGTATTGATAATACAGGGATGTTTTTAATTATTGCTGAGCAGTGCTTACACAGAGTCAAGGCCTTTCCTCCTCTCCCTCATCCTGCTGGGGCGGGGGGTGAGCGAGCGGCTGTGTGGTGCCTGCTGGGTTAAACCATGACGTGTGGTCTGGCCATAGCTGTTGCTCTGTCTGCTCCAAGTTGTCTCTTCCTCATCCAGCTTTGGCTAAAGTAGTTAGCACGTGATCTCTGGGATGAAGGTCAGATAAACCTGCTCACCTACTTCTTAAATTATCTGTATACATGATGTATGAATCTAGTTTACTATGCAGGAGAGAGAATTTTTTTTTTCTCCCCAAAACAGATGAATTTGTTTTGCATTTATGCTTGACATCTAGCACCACAGACTTGAGTGGTTCCCTTGAAGTGGCTTCCCACTTGGTGAGACCAAGGCTACAGTGAGGTGCCATTTAGGGCACGGTGTCTGCAATATCAGCACAAGATCCCCAAGTAGTTATTGCACAGATAGGTAATCTGCTCCAAGCATGTGAGACACTTCCTGTTGTGATAGAGCATTGTAATGTTACTCTCCCATGAACTTTTCTTTGCAGCTAGTAGTAGAACATTTTATTTTCCACTCCTTTTTTAATGAAAAACACCCCTGCTTTGTTCCTTATCTTGCTGCCCAGGAAGTTGAAAAACAGTGTCGCTGTGGAAAGCACACTAAACGCATGCCATGCCATAAGCCATATCTGTGTGAAACAAAGTGTACTAAAATTCGTGATTGCCAAAAGCACCAATGTAGGAGAAAAGTAAGTGTCCAGAGATGATCTTTCTCAAATGTATTGTTTAGATAACTTTTTTTTTTTAATTTAGATATAATATTTTGTATTGTATATAAATCACATCAATCTGTTGTTCCACCTCATGTTATTGTATAGAAAGAGGAGTTTTCTTCAGTGTCGTTCAAATTAGTTTGCAGTGTACCAGAATTCTCTGAACAGTATGTCACCAAGAAAAACTCAGTGGCCTTAAAATCTGTGAGGGGATTTTGACAACTTTCCAGTTGCAGAAGGCAGTTTTGCTTTCAGATTCTTGAGTAGTTACTGATGCTTAATGCATTCTGGAATAGTTAAATTCATTTGTTTCCTTACTGTGTAGGAAGAGCTGGGACTATCTCATAACTTTGCAAGTGACATACTCTTACTTTAGACAATGCAGCATTCCACCCCACTCTCTAATATGCATCACTGCAAAGAGCAGTGGTCTGACAATTGGGAATTTGAGTTTTGTTTCCCTTCTCATTTGAAGTCAAAGGAATGACTGGTAGCTCAGACCTATCTTTTCAGTTTATTGATTCAATAAGGCCTGAAAGTTGCCTGCCATGTGTGAATTAAGACATTATGAAAGCTGGACTTCTTACCACAAAGAAGCATGAAAAACACAGTTTTATTCTTAGGTATTTTTGAGTATTATTTCTGTGAATTTACTTTATGTGAAAAGATGGCAAAACAAGTAAATGCAATTTTGACATCTTTAATTTATACTAAAAAATCCAGGTTTCTCTTCCTAATTGCCATCCTTCATTATATGGTTTGGAAGGAGGGTACCTTTCAAGTTAATAGAAAAGTTGGGGTTCTGTCCTGACCTGGCATCCACCAATGTGGTGGTGTTGTGATGTGTTCTGATTCTTCTACATTACTACTTTGTATAAGAACAGAGAGTAGATAACTGATCCTAAAGTTATCTGACCTTTACTAGAAAGGTAAAAGTATTTAAAACATTTTTGTGCCAGGGACGATATAGTATAAAAGTGGAAGAAATTGCACAGTAGTGGGGCAGACTGCTGGATATCCTACATGTAATCTTCTGAAATTATTTTGGATTAAAATATTATGAGAATTTGAACTTCTAGAATGTTTATGCTTTTTGGAAGCCCTCTGCCTTTTTAGTGTGTTGAAATGATGCTTTCAAATGTGTGTTTTCTCATTATTTTATAATATGAAATTTTTAAAATAACTTCACAGATGACCTTCTTCCTATACCTGGTGTGAATTTGAGGAAATTTGACTAAATTGCATGAAATTTTTTTATGAAGTATTGAAAAAATGAGATAGTAGAAGAGGGCAAATTTATACTAGCAATGTCTAAGTTTTCAGTTATATAATTTATTTATTTATTTATTTATTAACTAGTGCTGTTCTGGTAACTGTCCACCTTGTGATCAAGTCTGTGGGCGGACTCTAGGCTGCAGAAATCACAAATGTCCTTCAGGCTGCCACAGAGGTAAGAGTAAGTGAAGGATCCCCGTAGTGATGGAATATTGTTTATTTTTGCCAAACTTAGTGCTTGCATGACTCTGTGTGGTGCTTAATGAATTCTCTCCCTCGTTGCATGTGGGCTTTATGTGGGAGCAGTGTGTTTGAAAGATTTTTAGTGCTGGTTAGAGCTTAAGGACTTGCATAATGATAGCCTGAGTTTTTACCTGGTAATTTTGCTTAGCATTGTTCCTCTGAAAGTGCTCTGTCCCCTTTCCAGCTGCTTAATTCAAAATCCATAGCTTGACTTTTTTTCCTGAATAATTCTGTTCACTGAATATGCATAACAAAGTCCAAGTACCTATAGAAATGACTGTGCTGGTTGAGTCTGGATGGTTTTTAAAAATCCTGGAATACAATGTGGGATACAAGTGACCTTAAAATAATAAAATAAAAAAAGTTGATGGAATTTGAATGTATATTGGTATCTTGCTGGTAAAAGAGAAAATAAGAACTTGTTACTGACTATATGAAGGGTAACAGAGAAGTTTACTTCTGCATCCAGTGACCTTGGTTAAAAAGATGCTGCAAATGGCCAAAATCACCTGGCAGCTTTTATTCTGGCCAATTGCTTTGACATTTGCTTAGTAGGGGATTAAATTGGAATGACTGAAAAAGTGGCTGCCCTCTCAGCAATTTTCCCCACAGAAGCTGCTGCCCTGCTGAAACAGCAGCTGAGTAGCCTATGTAATTTCCCGTAGTATTCTGGACTGTAAATTGCAGCAACTCAGGAAATAATTCACAATTTGTTCAGCCAGTCTTGCTTTTGAGGCAGTGATTCTTAAGAAGACAGGACAGGTAAACGTGGTAGTTGTCCCAGTTAACCTGCTATAAAATCTGTCACCACAAACTAGTGGGTTTTTTTTCTCTGTTAACTGTGTCCCTTCTCTTCTTCCCCTTCCTTTCTTCTCCCTCCCCTTACTCCTCCAAAATCCTGGAAATACATAATTTTTGTCTTTTACTCTTGGAAGAAAACTGTTAACACTGTTTTTCTGCATTAGTTTGGTTTATAACTAAGCCATAGAATACAATTCTGTTTGAAAAACTAAGGAGCTAATGCTGCATTGTAGGATAAACTTTCACATTGAATAGCTGTTTATAATTTGCATCTTACAGCCTGGCTAAACGTGACAATGATTTCTTATAACTAACAGCAGTATAAAAATAATAAAGCACTGCCTATAAGAAAACAAAAGTGAACTTTGGGAATGTAAGTATCAAATATATACACTTTAAAGTGTATGTAATTTATCAAAACAGTACAATTGTCAATATTTAAGTGCTAACTCTTGCCAAAAATTGCATCTAATGATGCTAATAACTATATCAGATGATAAATTTAAAAAAGAAAACAACTCTGTGTGCTTTAACAAATTACAATCTAGTACAATTCGTAATATCTTGTCAGAATGTTTGAAAATATTCCTAATAAAGGCAATGATTTTGATTTCAAAATACTTATATTCATGTGTTTTTCCTTATACATCAATATTTTAATAGCTGCTGAAATTATGATTAATTATTTTATCTTCAGTATGTAGTACCAGGTCAGGTTAATTCTTCACTAAGCTGCAGATCTCAGTGACCACTCATTTTAAAGGACATAGTATGCCTTCTAGAAAACAACTTGCCAGATCAGGTCCTTTAAAAGGCACCTGATCTCAGAATTATTAGAGGATGCTGATAATAAGCACTTGGCCTTCAGCAGGAATTCCTAAAAAAAGATAACAATCTATTCTGTTTGTGGTTTGATTTTTGTTTTTTCTTAAGTATTTAATCAGGCCTGCTGAAATTTAGAATGTGTTGCCAGAGAATAGAAATGTTTTGTTTCCTACTGTGTACATTTTAACACTTGATTTGAGAACAGTGTGCTCTCACCCTAACTTCAGGCTGATATGTGATCTCTGCCCTTTCATCTTTTTGGGAATGTAGGTAGTTGTCTTCATTAATAGAATACTTAAGTAAATTGTACACATATTAGCCACTCTAGGCAGCATAGCTTTAGATCTTCTTTTTTTTTTTTTTTTGTAAAAGTGCTGCTTATGTGTGCTGATAAAATATTATAATTTAATTTACTTTGCTATGTAAAGACTACTTCCATCATTTTCCTTCACCAGCCTTTTGTCATTGAGAGATCTGCTTCTTGAAGAGTTGCTTCTCAGATCCTGCTAACAAGTCAAAATTGCTTAAAAAGTTGTGCTGTTGATAACACTTTCAAAGCATTGTTTTCTTTAAAGTTTCAGAATGCAACATGATTAGCAAGCCAAAATCCCATGTCTAAATTTGCTTTTTTTTAGAAGATGCATATTCTTACTGTTAATTACTCAATAATAAAACTTAGCATTTGGCAGTTGATGAAGGAATAGCGTGGGAGAGCTATAAATTAAAACATAGATTATGGATTTCTTTTTTTAAATATAACAGGTTAGTAGCATGAGTAACTTTATAAAGGATTAAGATCTTTTCAAAAAAGCATTAATTGTACATAGAGGATGAACATTTCTTTAATATTGTACAAAATCTGCAAAACTTTATTGTACCAGTTTTTCAATGTCTCTTTTCTATCTTTTGAATATGGATGAAAGATGACATGTCTTCATATGTACGTAAGACTGAAAGATAAATAGCAAATATTTAAGTGTTGTGTGATCCAAATGACTGGGCTTTAATAATGCTGACTTTTTTTTTTAAAATGTGAGAGGGACTGTTTCTAGCTTGATACCAGTTAACAACTGCAGAATAATCAAGATTAGTGTTACTATTCTTTAAGAATGGTGAAATTCTCTTTTCCGAGAGGGATTTGAAATTAAGCAGAAATAAAAAAAATTAAGTCATCTATTACTTAGATCAAACAGAATAGGAGAATTATACCATATGCATATTCAGAGTTACGTTAGTTACCATTTTTTATAATTAGGAGCTTATTCAGATTATCATATTGTTAATATATTTATCTTTAGGTAGTTGTAATCCATGTCCAGAGACTGTAGATGTGAAATGTAATTGTGGAAGAACTGTGATTAAAGTGCCCTGTGGCAGAGAGCGCACCATCAAACCTCCTAAGTGCAAACAGCTGTGCAGGTCAGTATAAAAGCGTGTGTGTTTCTAGTTCTTCAGTGGAGTTTAAGGTGTCCTTAAAGAAAGTGGTAAAATATAACTTTAAATGGCAAAAAATACTCCTTTAATGTGATTACAGATATTACTTCTCAGTTTTCTGTATTCTTAACTGTGCAGATGGAGATTAGTAATAATCCTTCCTATTAGACTCCTCTTTGATGCTGTGGTTTCATGAGCAGCTTGCTGCTGTCAAGGGAGCAGTTCCGTCCCACCGCATACTTCTAATTCTGTAGTCCCACTCCCTTCTTCAGGTCATCTCTGGTACGTTTTAAAGTACATACATGAGGCAGTTTACCTAGAAAACTTGACTAGCAAAAGGAAAAAGGAGAATATTTTCTGCTGGGATGTAGCAAGATTAGTTAGCGCAGAGTAGAATTAGGATTGAAATAGCTGTTTGAATATGCAAACCCAACTTTGATTGTGATTTAATTTAGAACCCCTGTATAATTTTACTGTAATATTAACCACTGCTGAAGGTGAGAAGTAAGCTCATTTAAAAAAAAAAAAAATTGTTCGTCTCAATTCTTTGTATTTTGAGCATAATTGTCCAGTGACGGTAACTTCATATTTCTTCCGGTCATATTGATTCATTCTTGGATTTTACTTCAGTCGACCACCTACCTGTCACCACTCTACCCAAGAGAAACACTATTGTCACTTTGGTCGGTGTCCTCCCTGTCGTCAGCCCTGCCAGAAAACATTAGCATGTGGTCATTTGTGCCCTGTTTCCTGCCATGATGAAGCACTTGTGAAGCAAACTGGTTTAGTAAGTAAATAATGAAAAATGGTGTGTTATTTGTGTTCTGAAGAATGAACAACAGTTGTTTGACCTTAGTATTATGTTAGAGGCTTTTGCAGTTCAGACTAAATAAATGATCAAGCACAGAGGTATGCATACCGCTTCACCGAGAAACTGAGCGATTCTACCTCCAACAAAGGAGACTCTAATTAATCTAATCTAACCTAATTAATTTTGTAAAACATATAATTGAATGTGCAGTTTTTGACAGTTATAATTACTCAAGAAATTATAAGATTTTTGTTAGAGTTGTATTACGAATGTTTAATTTCAAATGTAAGCAATTACTTTTAACATAGGAGCAAAAATTAATTTTAACTGATATTTACTAAACCATCAAAATTTGCACAAGTTAGAAGTGAGAAATTGTTTGGCACCTTTAAACATGACACATGCATACAACAAGTAAAACAGTGTGTTTATCAACATTGTTCTCGTACTAAATTCAAAACACAACACTATACCAGCTACTAGGAAAAAAAATTAATTCTATTCCAGCCAAAAACAGGACAGATGTTAATTTCATTTGTTTAGTAATTGAAATATTTTTATATTTTTGCCTTTATTAAATGCTTAGAATTGTTTTGCTGGTTTTTTTGTTTGGCTTTGTGCTTGATTTTTAGCAGTAGGGTCCCAGGCCTTCATTTTCCTATCCCTAATCATGCTAAGGATGAAATTGTAATTTTTTTGTGTGTAGGGGGGTGTTGAGATTTGCATTAGTAAAAAGTTAGTTATTAGAAATTGGATTTGTTAGAACTGGGAGCTCTTTAGATGATATGTTTGTTTATGGTCAAGCAGATAATTCCAATTGTGTTTTGTATTCAACTAGTGTTGTGTTTTGCTCTCAGCATCAGTCTGCAGGTCCTTGGGAACAGCCATCTGAGCCAGCTTTTATTCAAACTGCATTACCATGCCCTCCCTGTGAGGTTCCTGTACCAGTGTAAGTATTAAAAAAGAAAACAAATAAAAGAAAGTTTTGGTATGGAAAGAGATTTTTTGTTTGTTTGTTTTTATGCTGTTGTAGAGATGGCCATGAAAATAACCATATTTTCCTCTTCAGATGCAATGACCCTATGTGAACACCATTCTCATAAAACTGGGACCATTGGTGGTTGTTTAACAGAGGCTTTTGTAGTATGTGTGAAAGGACTAATAGTGTTAGTAAAGGTTGGTTGTTTCTAATGCACGTTGTGCACAATGCTACCTTAAAAGAAAAATACAAAAATTGCAAAGACAGCCATTGTAATTTGATAATCTTCAGTATTCAGTAACATTCAACTTTTTCCATACAATATCTAGCTTGTTTGGTTTATGGGCTCGTAATTTTATGCTTACTGAATTGCTATTTTGTTTCTCAGTTGTTCAGTTACTATATGCTAATGAAAGGCAGCTGGATGCCCTTCATTCCATCAGTTTGTCTCCTTTCTGTTTTTGACTTGTCCAGAGGTTCTGCTCCTTGAGTAGAGCCAAATCAACTGTTTCTGTGATGATGCTGAGGATACAAGGGAAGACATGATGATATCTCTTTTCACTGTTCTTTTTCAACTTGATAGAACTTCTGCTTACACTGTGGAATAAGGACTCAGAATTCAACATTTCTCTGAAAAAGGAAATACTGGGATTTTTGGTCTGTTTTTGTGTTGTAGTCTCCTACTGTTTTAAACCCTGCATACTTCACAGGCATTAGTGCCTATTTGTTTTTTAAATATCCCTCCTCAGTGAGGGAATATGAGGTCCTCATTTTATGAAGTGAGTAGACAGAGGAAGATGATCAAAAATATCCACTTAACTGCCTATGTAGATATGTTTAGAACTTAATTTCTCAAGGATTGTACTATGATAGGTTGTACTTTTGTTCAAAACTATGACCGCTCAGTACTTCTGATACTTGGGCTCAAAGTTCAAAGCCAGACTCCCAAAAGTTGAAAAATGTATAGTTATGAACAGTCTGGTTTCAGTGTTTGGGTAGATGCCTGTAGAAACTGTCTCATGTAGGTATTCCACAGAGGTCATCGTGTAACATCATGCATTATGTAGGGCACATCTTCTAGTTCCTCCAAATTCCAACCTCAAAATCACCTCCTTTAGTCTGAAGACTCCTCCCCAGAGGAGGTGAGTCTGCTAAGTGAGAAGGAAACCATACTGGAAAAGTCGTACTTAATTTTCTAAGTAGAAGAAACATTGTTACATTTTGTAGTGCTTAGGGCACATGAAGGTTCTGTTGGCATTAGCTTGCATTAATTCTGGGATATCCTAACTCTCTTGATCAACCTTTGCAACTGTAATGTTCTTTTTAATTTTTTAATTTTTTTAATGAAAGTTATCTGAGAGAAGTTTCCTGGATTAAAAAAATAACAACAGTAAACAAAACCATAGATGTAAAGTACTGTGTTGCTACAAAGCAAAATACCTTCTTAGATCATTAGCAGGGCTTTTAGAATCATTGCTAGAAGTGGCATGTGAACTAATATGATAATGGAGAGTAGTTTAAATAATCCTGTTCTGTATGGATGGATGCTAGTGGGGGTTCCATCCTTCACCACTGAGGTTTTGCAGTACTTTTTGACGTTTTTTCTAATAATTTGGTATCTTTGAACATAAGCAGTCAGAGATTTGGAATGGAATGTATTTAGTATCTGTTTCTGTAAATAGTTAAAAGGGAATTTCTGGAAAATTATTTGCTCTATTAATTTCACAGAACCATTGAGGCTGGAAGGTACCTTGGAGTGGGGTCATCTAGTCCAGCCTCCTGCTAAAAGCAGATCTACACTGAATTCAGACCAATTTGCTCCACCTTTGTCCAGCTGGACCTTGAAACGCCCCCACTACACTGATTCTGCAGCCTCTCTGGACAACCTCTTTCAATGCTTGATTATACTTATACTGATTTCCTCCCCTGTGCATCCAGTCAGAACCTTCCTTGTTTAAGAGTATGATTGTTGTCTCTTGCCTTCCTGCTATGAACCTCAATTAAGAGCTTGGCTTCATCTTCTTGGTAACTTGCCCTTACTGCTGAAAGACTACTATTATATCCCCAAGCCATCAGTCCCCAGCCTGCAGTGCTGCTGGAATTTAGTGGGTCCCAGATGCAGGACGTTCTTTGTCTCTGCATTTCATGAATTTCCTCTGAGCCTATTCCTCCATTCTGTCTAGATCCTTCTGAATGGCATCCCTGCCCTCGAATGTATTGATTGCACCATCCTTTAGCGTTGTCTGCAAAGTTGGTGCATTTTGTGTCTTCCAAGTTACTGGGGAAAAAAAAAAAAATTAAAGCAGACAGATTCCAGGCTGAAGAATTCCACTTGTAACCAGTGTCTAAGTAGGATACAAACAACTAGCCGCTACCCTTTTAGCCCAGTGATCCTGCCAGTTTTTCATGCATCTAGCAGTTCATCTGACACCATTATATATCAACTTGAATGCAGGGTTGCTGTGGGGAATCTCTCATCAGCAGATTGAGTAGTTACATGGCAGAAGGCAGTCAGGCTGGTTAAGCAGTTTCCCCTTGCAGTGGAACAGAAGCATGCTACAATGGAATGCAGGGGTCCTAGAAGCCAAATTAACTAACTGGTTATAGGAAATTATCTTGGATATAAGATAATTGATCTGTATAGAGCAAAGAACAGGTTCCTGTGCTACATCTGCTTCTTACTGTACTGGGTGACAGACTGATTGCTCTTGTTGCTTTGCTGTCCTAAAGACCATCTGTAGCTATTGGTAGTTGCTTTGTGTTAGAGAATTTATCAGGGATACTTTTTTTTTTTTTAAAAAAAAACACCAACCAAACCAAACAAAACCAAAAAAACCCTCTTCTAGTAATTTTTAGGAACTGATTTACAGGCGTTTGAGCTGGAATATTAACGATGTTTTCAGTACTCTTCTTCATAAGATTTCAGTGAAGAAACCAAAATAATACTTGGGAAAGAGATGACAGGTATGAATTTAGAGGTAAAAAGAAAAATACACTTTTCAAAATAAATTGAGCAAAAGATTGATTTAATTTTTAGGAGATCGATGAATGAGTCACCTTTTAATACCTTCACAATTCTCATCAATGTGCAGTTTTTCTTTCCTAGGGATGGTAGACCATTCTAAACAGGATAGAATTGTAAACATAAGAGTAGATTAGATAGTTCTCTGAAACAACTGAAAAATATAAAGTGATATATTAATAGAACCTAAGGAGAAGACATTTGGAAGCAATTCAGGTAATTTTCTAAATAAAATTTTTAAAATAAAAATTAATAATTTCATATACAATTATAATTAATCTGCACATAAACCACTGATTTTGGGGTTGCTATCATAAAATACAGCAATCCAAACAACTGTTGAAAAAACCAAGGCGTTGATCTGCATAGATAGATGATTTTTCTCTTGGTTTCCACTTTTTATTTTTGTGTGAAAAGCACTGTCACTGTTTTAAGTCCCTTATTAAAGAAATACATGTTTTCTAAATCTCTGATTTTTCTCTCTTTAACAGGGAGTGTCTTGGGCAGCATGAGGTGAGTCATGGAAACTTGCTTTTTAAGTGGAATATGAAGTATATCTCACTTCACTAGTTTGCAAAAAAAAAGTATTAAAGAGAAATATTATAAAGAATCACAGAATCATAGAATTGTTTAGGTTGGAAAAGACCTTTAAGATCATCTCCAACTGTTAACCTAGCACAGCCAAGTCCACCACTAAAGTGTGTCCCTAAGCACCACAGTCTTCTAAATACCTCCAGGGATGGTGACTCTACCACTTCCCTGGGCAGCCTGTTCCAGCGCTTGACAACCTTTTTAGTGAAGAAATTTTTCCCAGTAGCCAATCTAAACCTCCCCTGGTGCAACTTGAGGCCATTTCCTCTTGTCCTGTCGCTTGTTACTCGGAAGAAGAGACTGACACCCACCTTGCTGCAACCTCCTTTCAGGGAGTTGTAGAGGGCAATAAGGTCTCCCCTGAGCCTCCTTTTCTCCAGGCTAAACAACCCCAGTTCCCTCAGCCACTTCTCGTAAGACTTGTGCTCTGACCCTTCACCAGGTTTGTTCCTCTTCTTTGGACATGCTCAAGCATATGGCTTTTTTATATTTTAAAAGCAATGAAGTACCTTATCACAAGGGCTTAAATATCAGAAGGTATTTTAGTTCCTTTCTGAAGAATATATAACTACTTGACTCTTTAGACTTCTTGGACAGAAATTTAAACTCATGCTTTATGAAGCTATTTGTGTATTCTTGCAGTCATTTAAATAGTGTAAATTTTTTGGGAGGGGGGATGTCTTTTTTTTCATTATATGCTTCTGGGTTTTTTTTTCCCCTCATTCTATAGTTATTATTGTCTGCCTGTCGTGCAGTTTCCTCAGTTCTCCTAGAAACTGCTGTGTTTATTTTAAAAGGATAAGGAACAGTGTCCAGGAAAACTCTCATGGGCCTTGGATCTAAGCATGCATAGATGAAGTCAGACAATATAGTGGAAACTTCTTTAGTGTTGCTTACTAGCTTTTCTTTTTGGTGTGCAGCCTTCTCCTGTTTTGGATGAAGTCATTTTGGCTTACATGAGAAGAAAATCTAACTGACGCTTGAAGCTAAATAACTATCATCAGTATTCACAGTCATTTCTAAAAGTAATGAAATTTAAGCTTTTAAAAAGATGATTGCTAAACTAATCTTTAAAAAAGAATATTGCTATTACAGCTTTATCTGGGAATATCTCTACTAGTAAGTTTGGCATAAATTCACTATCAAAGAGCAGCTAACAGTACTATAACAAACCTAGTTTCATTTTAAGCTAGTGAAAAATTCTGGAAAACAGTAAACACTTAAAAATAATTAAAGACACACACCCCCTTTTTCTCTTTGACCTTCTTTAATAATCTTTTGGTATGTGTTGTAATGGTGGCTTGATTATGTGGTGGCAAAATCTAGCTTGTCAGTTGCTAAAGAAAAATGTGCTGTGAAAATAGATGAAAAGAACAACTGTGCCTATTTGTTGTTGAAACAGCTGGGCTTTGTTTTTGCTTTCCACAGTAAAGCTTGCAGGTGTATCAACCAATGTTTTGTTGAGTCAATGACATGTTTTGTGATAGGACATACTGAATCTCACCCTAATTTTCATGATTTTATGTACAAACAAAATATAAGCTGTGGTCAATTAACTCAATATGTAACTTGCTCTAGATGATGTTACTGGTTTTGGTACTGTTCAGATGTACATGGTTGTGAAGTTTATGTCCCTCCCCATAACAGAGGATGGTATGGCTCTTCTTATTAGAGAAAATGGTTCCAGTTACTAAATATTTATAACTATATATAATAGAATGTACGTAAGAATATATATATAAATAGAATAATGAAAAAAAAATCCTTTCTCAGTTGCATGCTAGTCTTAGCAGAATCAGTCAGTGGTTTTGGGTCATGTTCTCTTTATGGGTTAGTATAGAAAATAAGGAAAAATCCCAGAAAGTCTATACCGAACTTTAATTATTTAGATTTATTGATGCTCCATTATATTCTAGATTAAACATCCCTTCTCTCAGCCAACAGAGCACAGTGCTTCCTTCCTGCTGAAGTTTAGCAGTTTCTGGAGTGGAATGAAGTACCCTAATCTTTGAGATTTTGATAGCAGTCAAGGAAAAGAATGATTTGTTCATATGTGTGTGTGTGCGTGAGAGGGGGTATTTATAGTGTATTTTATGTGCAGTGTACATTTTTATGTTGTTCTGAGATCTCTTAAAAGAAAAAAAAAAACAATGTAATGTCTGTTCAGTGTTTTACAGCAGCATTGGCTCTTAACAAGTAACCTCACCTCAAACTAATTTACTTTTGTTAACAAGAGAAAACACTCGTATGTATTTATGAACATGTCCCTCCTATATGTAAACATCAGCATATGGAACTGTGCAGTCAGAGAGCTAATCTGCTATTAGTGCCCTGATCTACTGTAACTGCCTGAGCTGCAGCAGAACCAGTAGTCATAAAAAATTGAGTGGAAATAGGAGAGCAAGAAAAGGTAGAGAAGTGGGCAGTGGCAGATCTAGGTGTTTAGTACACCTTTTCGTTCATTCTTTTACCTTCCAGCATCCTTTGACTACTTATGTTGCTACTGAAAGGAAGTTGTGACTCTGAGGAAGGAGGAGGAGGAGATGAAGGAGGATGAGAAGGGACAGGATATTAGGAACGATAAGGGCTTTGGTAATTGGTGTGTGTTTGGTGGGTACTATTCTCTGCTTCAGACCCGCTTTTTATTAGACCTATTGCTGGCTTTTGCTCCTTGGGTCAACAGAAACGTAAGCCATCAGAGACTGAGCTGTAGGGTGTTTGCAGAGGGGAGTGTGAACCAGGCATTCAGACTACTTGCTATGGTTGTATTGGTGCTTTAGCCAGCATAATGAGCTTCAGCTCTGACATAGGGATCAGAGAGTAGTTGGACATGATAGCCTCAAGTTTTTCTCCTGCGTATTCCATGCTTGATGTTCAGCCTGCCATGCAGACTCCTCCTGTTCAGAGTCTCTGTGGGTCAGGAGGAGGAGTTCAGAAGTCTTGTGAGTGAATTGCATTTTGCAAGGACTTGATGTGGAATACAGTCTTTTTTTTGGGTGAAGCCTGGAAAATATTTCTAGAGGCAAGTGGATTCAAATCCTACTTTGTATATTTTTGCTTTAGGATTGAGTGAAATCAACATGGACAGTGCTGAATGGAGAATGTCCCTTGCTCAGCGCTGTGGGAGATTGTCCTCCCTTCCCTCATTTCAGTTCCAGTGCTCACCTGGTTGTATGGCCAATCAGTTTGCAAACCTAGCAAAAGACAAGAAACTTTTCTATTAATTCCTTCTGTTCCATTTTCATTGGTTGAATTGTCTTGCTCGAAAGGCAGATGTGTGGTAGGACTTTTTCAAAGTAAGTGGTAGGAGTGTGCAGTTAGGATTGTAGAGTTGAAAGAGAAAAGGAAGGGGTACAGTGCAAAGCTGTAACAAAATCACACCCTTAGTCTAGTCAAAGTGAGTTATGTCACATTAGCCTATTGTGTAATAACATCACAAATAGTTTCTGTTTTTCTCTGCAAAATGATCATGGTATTAAGAAAAAGACAAATTTTTTTGACAGCATCACAGAAACTAATTTTTTCCCTGTGAATATTATATAACGGTTGGAAAATGGGAACAGTGAGTTTCCTCTAATACTTGTGGTATGGGAGGGACTTGTACTATTCAACTTTAGGAAAGTAACCTAGTTAACCAAGTTAGGATTTTATCGTCCATTTCAGTACCAATAAAGATTAAAGGCTTCTAAATACATGCTCTGAATAGTACTACAATGCTCTGTTAAATGGAGTGTTAACCTCAAATTAGAAAGTACAAATATATCATAAGACATTAAAATCCTAGTCCTGTCATAGAGCCATTTCTTCTTTCCTTCCCCACTCTTGGGAGTTATATTTGATAGAGTCATGTTGTGGTTTAACCCCAGTAGTCAATGAAGCACCACACAGCTGCTCTCTCACCCTCCCCCCGCCCCAGGTGGGATGGGGGAGAGAACTGGGAAAAAAAAACTTAAAACCCGTGGGCTGAGATAAAGGCAGTTTAATAGGACAGCAGAGAAAGAGAAAATAATAATAAAAATAATGATAAAAGAATATACAAAACAAGTGATGCCCAAGGCAATTGCTTACCACCCGCTGACCGATGCCCAGCCCATCCCCGAGCAGCGATCGCTGCCCCCCGGCCAACTCCCCCAGTTTCTATACTGAGCGTGATGCCGTATGGTATGGAATGGCCCTTGGGCCAGTTTGGATCAGCTGTCCTGGCTGTGCCCCCTCCCAGCTTCTTGTGCCCCTGGCAGAGCATGGGAAGCTGAGAAGTCCTTGACTGGTGTAAGCACTACTGAGCAACAACTAAAACATCAGCGTGTTATCAGCATTGTTCTCATCCTAAGTCCAAACCACAGCACTATGCCAGCTATTAGGAAGAAAATGAACTCTGAATTAAACTGAAACCAGGACAAGTCAGTATTTGGGTATTTAGGATTTCTGGCTTGCAGGATGTTTTCTGTTTCTAGAATTGTAAAATATTTTGGGTTTAAGATGACCATAACACAATTAGCCCTGTGAAAGCAAACTGTAACTGTCTTCTGCAATAACTGTAAAGCAGTTTAGGATCCTTTAGTAGAAGGCACAAGTATAACTTGGAAAGAATGAATAAATCACACTAGAAGATTTGAGAATATAATGGTCTGCTTAAAAAAAAAGAAATAGAAACTATGTTGCAAAGGTAGCTTGTTTAATTAATAAAGTGGGCTTTTTAACCTGGTATCATCGGTGTAAAACAAATGTGTGTGGTTTTGTTGGGATGGGAACCTAAACTCTATTAAAAAAAGGTCAAGTAGACATTGCACTGGTTTTCTTCTTTTAACAAAGATACTCAAGAACCAAAATTTCTTTGTAATGACGTTGTACCTCTGTGTGCATGCACCACACACAGCAGACAGGTGCAATGTGTATATATACACACTATCTGTGTATGTATGTATTTATCTTTAACTTTTAGGTTAGTCCATTACCATGTCACTCTGCAAATCCCTACTCGTGTAAAAGGTCTTGTGGGCGGCTTCTTGCTTGTCAGAATCACACCTGTATGAAAGAATGTCATCACGTTACGAAATTGAACAGTAGTGCAGATGGAAGGAAGGTACGTTGATTTCCTTTTTGCTTTTGATTTTGTGTATTTTATACATTGTCTTCAGTTTTTAAAGAATTTGCAGCTGAATGGCACAGGATCTGTTCTAGTTTCCACTGGGTGACTTGCATGCATTCTGTTCCCATTGATGCTGTGACATTCAGCTAATATGTACTTCTTCAGACTATAAAACTGAGACAATATTACATTTTTTGCAGATGCTACACTTTTTTGTTTTATATTAACACATATTACTTTGTTTTCATCAAAACCTTATTTAACACTTGACAAGTCTCTTCTGTAGTCAGTTTTTGTAACTGTCAAGATCAAGTGAACTACTGATAAATGGACTTGGCAGTCTGCTGGGGAAACGGTTTACTGAGGAGAGCTGTAAATGGGTTGCGGAGGCTAGCAGATCTTTAGGAGAGAGCACTGGAAATGTTGCAGAATAGGTGAAGACTTCTTCAAGCACTGGAGTGATATATTGACTATCAGTGTCTACTAGAAACTCATTTAAACAACTAACAAGCTGTAGGTGTTGCTGAAGTCTACTAGAAACTGTCATTTAAACAATTAAGCTGTAGGTGTTAGTTGCTGAAGATAATATGAAACAAAAATAGAAGTAAGTAGAAAGCTGCAAATTGTTCTAGTTTTGAGCAGTCAAAAGCACATAGCTTGTGGTTTGAGAGTGTCATGATTTGGGGGAAAACGGCTTTTTAAGTTTTTAAAGCATTACTTTAGAAAAAGTTGCAACATGGTTTCTCTGGGCACTTGGAAAACTGAACAAGCATTCAGTTGGGTACAAAACATAAATGTTATATTTTAACTTAAATAGGGTGATTTCCCTGTGGATTCCAGTCCTAGAAGTGGTGTTGTCATCTAGTAACTGTGTATATTGCAGTTACTGTATTATTCTATTAATGATTATGGAACTTTTGTCCGAGGAGTATTAGCTGTTAGTGCAGCTTGTGGAACAGTAACCTGAAGCAATAGAGTGACATCAGTAAATACTGAGAGTGACAGTTGTTTAAGCATCTCCAGTTACGACTATAAGAAGCTGTCTGCCTATTCCTTCAGTTATACCAACTAAAATTTGAATGAGCCAGGATTATTCCTAGCTCCATTTTGAATGAGACAATACATTCTCAGAAAATGAGAGTCTATGTACATGTGAAGTATAGGTAAATCTCATTTCTGAATTTTCTTTGAATTTTTATAAACTCAAGTTGGTTTTGACCTTTAGAGCATTTGTTTTGTTGTTTTGATAGATGAAATTGCAGGTGTAGTCAGAAAAGGGCTGATTAAATTTCTTGCTTATATGTCTGAGTAGTGATTTTTCTGTCTGGAATTTAGCTTTATTCTGCATGTTGTGTTAGCAAAATGTTGCAGTAAGACCGGCTGTTTGCTTTTACCTACTGTTTAATTTTATATAATGGTTTTCTAAATGCTTTCAGTTGCTATTGTCTTTCTTAGTTGTGAAATTTTTGGGTTAGGTTTTGTCAACAACCATTGTACAAAGGTTCATTTTTTAAATTTCAGCAAAAATTGTTCAACTGTAGAAGCAAAGAAAAAGGGTCTGGAAGAACATGGGAGAAAACTGTATTAAAACCTTAAATTCTTATGCCCTCATTTGAACCACCATAAAGTGAAATGTTGGTGTGGAATTAACCCTTTTGGGGAAGCACTGTGTAGCTTCATGCTTGGATAAATTTGCTTTACTCTGACTTCTTTGAAACTGAGCATTTGAATGTGATGGTGGGACTTAAATACTGTGCTGTGTAGGTTCAGTTGATAAATCATGTCAATCTATCTGTGTGTATTTGATTGCAGACTGGGGTTCTGGGTGAGTTATTAAGATAACAATATGAATAGAAACGGAGCTTAAGCATTCATCACGTTGTGCTGATGTTGATCACATCACCTGGAATGAGAATGGCGCCACAGCTCTTGCAGACTTTGTATAGCATATGGAACAGAAGCAACACCTTAGCCACTCCCAGCGTATATCTAAGCTAATACCTTTTGGAAGATTATACAAACTATCGTACACGTATAGAAATGGAATGACTTAAAGGTTGCTTGTTAGAAGCAAGCAAACAAACCTCCCCACCCCTGTATTACAGAGCAGTATGTCATGACTAAAGGATTACAATAACATGGTGGGTGGGAAAAATTAGTTCTGAATATGAAATTACTGCTTTTTCTAACAGGTTTCCATAGAGAATTGCCAGGCTTAATGGCAGTTTTCCAAAACACTGATATTCACGGGTCCTTTTATGCCCAGGAAGCAAAATAGAACTTTGTCTCTTTAACCAACAAACACTGGCATTTCTGCTTCTCTTTTAAAAGCATATTTTAGTAGTTATTTTTGCTTGAGGGATATCTTGCTGAATAGCTGGATTCCCTTAGCAAAAACAACTCAACTCTTTCTTCTGTGTAAAAGCTTGTTAATGGCATCTAACAAAGAAATGTTTGGCACTTTCTTTAGAACCTTGTTTTTGTTTTGTTAGGCAGGCCTAGAATGTTCGCATTGTGAAGAGGAGTGTACCAAGTCCCGGCCACCTGGCTGTCCTCACCGATGTGTTTTGCCCTGTCATCCTGGGGACTGCCCATCATGTCTCCAGATGCTTAAAATAAAGTGTCACTGCAAACTATCAATACTGTATATTGAATGCTTGTAAGTGTCAGAACTGAACCCAACTTTTCATTTGAATGCTACTAACTGGAAACAATTTGAAATGTCTGGGGATGGGAGCTACTCTTATGGCAAGTTATAAAATTTCTCTTGAACGTTATAATTTGTAATATAATGGGGGTTTTGCCAGTGTTCTATTTGGTATTACTGCTAAAATTACTATAAATGCATGGAGTCTCATGAGCAGAACTGTTTTTTATAATGTTTTTATAATACAGTAATATTTTGAATTATGCAAATATATAGGAATCTATATAATGTTTGATCTATATGTGGTTCTTTCACAGTATGTAAAGAAGAATTTTATAACAAAATTGGAATTAATGTAGTTAGTGTAAAAGGTCTTAACTAATGCCCTTCAAAGTCTAGCTGTTTTAATTCGAAAACTTCTTATTAATCATTTGTACTCCTTTTTAATAATTTGTGTGTGTGTGGATAAGGGTAAGCTAGGCTTTACTAAATATAAGATGGGACTTGTGGATTTAAGCATTATCCTCTGTGTATTGCTCTGAAAACATTCATCTCATGCATATATGTTTTTCCTTGTGCATTTTCTTTAAAGTGCCTCAAATCCTCCAAAGTTATGTGGTGGGGTTTTTTTTCTGTAAAATAGTGTAGTTTATATTAGTCCCACAGGATGTGGACAAATGAGCCTACTTTTCTTTAGAGTGAGATATACTTAAAACATACCCTTAACTGTATTGACTTATGTTGTTTTTAATTTGGAATTTATCACTAATACATCTTTTCTTTTACAGAAAGCTAACATGTGCTGACTTAAAAGAAAAGGAGCTTCTCATTTCCTGTAAAAATCAGTGTCCAAAAGAGGTAAGCCGTATTAACAAGGAAATGCTTTATTTGATGGATGTGTGGAATTTTGTGGATTTTACTTTTTTGTAAGGTTTTTGATATGGTTTCCATAGTCCAAGCAAACTAGAGAAGCTTAGTCTAAATGAATATGCTAAATGATCAATGTGAAGGCGGTTAGTGAACTGTACTTGGAGGACGGTTTATTAATGTCTTGCTGTCAAATTGGAAGGTTATATTGAAGGATCAGAGATTTGTCTCCAAAATGGCATTAATGGCTTGAACATTTAAGCGTGCAGATGAGGTTGAATGTGGAAGAGTATGTCCTCTAACGTGGTTAAAAACTGGTCTTGAATTTATGTCTCAAAAATAATGGGATGCTGTTTGATTAGGAAAAATACTGAGAATTGTCTTGTGATTGTTCTCAGCTAAGTGCAGGTCTAGTAATCCCTGTCTGTGCAACGATTCGGGAGCGGGGCAGGGGAGGATTTTATACTTAACAAGTCAGATGAATTAATAATGCCCTGCTGCGTAAGCAAGATACATGTTAAGTAGAGAGAAATAGAAGACAAGCCAGTTAATATTTCTGCTATATCTGGGTATATCTAAAGGATTGCTGTAAAGAAGAGAAGAATAACATCCTTACTGCATGACGCTTAGGCTATGAACCAGTGTATATAGGCATCAGTAAGGAAGATTCATGTTAAATGCTACTTTTGAGGAGTAAAGCTTGTGGAACAGGGGAAGAACTGGTTGGAGAAGCTACCAAATTTTCATCAGTACCAGCTTAGACATGTATCAGGATTTGTCCAGTTGTGGATAGTGCTGCTGTGAGACATGAGGGATGGGCCAAATCTCTTCTTCCTTGTCCCTACTTGTGCTTTCAGAAATCCATGCATTACTTGTTATTGTATCTTTGTTCTTTAGTTGTCATTGGTTGTGGTGAGAGTGGTAGCCCTTTCTTCACTCCATTCACCACTGTAACGTTAGAAAATTTATGAACTGGCAAAACAGGAATGGTTGGGAATATTTTCGAAAGTGCTAAGCTCTCCAGAATTTCTGAGAAATTCTCCTTCCATGCAATAAAAATGCTTGTACTAAAGAAAATATTTTTTCCCATAATCACTTATTATTTTGTTGTTCTGGTTTGGCTTTTTACTGTGTAGCTGAGTCTTCTAGTCTTATGCAATATTTAGCCAGCACTCATAAATAATTTGATTCAACCCGTTCTCCTTCTCTCATTCCACTCAGTTCCCTTATGCTGGTTTACCAGTGATGTCCTCTAGTCTGAGATTTCGTCTTACCTCATCTCTTGTAGTTCTGAATTCTGCCTCAACCTAATAAACATAGGTTCAAAACTTAACTTTTGTTTCATTATTTTCCAGTGTCAGAAGCATCAAATTTGAGTCCTTGCCTTTATTAGAAAACTCTTTTTTCATTTTGAGTAAATGCAAAATTCACAGGATTCCTGCCTGTTTCCCAACAGTCTCTGTTCCTCTGTTTTTCAAACAAGACTGTGTTAACTCCAGCAGGAAGGCTGTGCTGTGTACCTACTTGTATCTTCTGCTTTTTGCCCTTGTAGATGCCTTTCTGATGTTTTTTTCTCTAAATGAATGTGCCTGTCACAGTTTTCTCATCTGGATGTCTGAAAGCTCTCTTCCTGGCGGGAGAACACTTTTGGATGTTATTTCATTGTCCATTTACCTCTTAATTTTGTCCTTTCATTTCCCTCTCTGTTACTTTGGTTTTATTTGCTCCAAGACTTCCTCTTTATTTTCAAGAGTGCTTATAATCTCTTAACATGAACTATGTGTTCCTGTACTTCAGCTTCTCTTCAAAGTTTTTTTTTTTTTTTTTCCATATCTCATCTTTGATTAATGTAACTGTTGAGATTTTTCTGGACATATTCCCAAGACTCAGTCTGGGATTTAAAATCCATCTAGTAGTGGTCCTGAATTCTAGCTTGCAGTTCAGAATTGCCCTGTTCCACAGCTGATGTCTTTTTTACTTAATTCAGTGGGATGTGAAAGAAAGCTTAGGACAAAAGAGTCCACTTCAGTTTTATAAAGCTTTCATTTAACTCTAAAATTCTCATTCCTATAGATGCCTAGAAAAATAAGGTTTTATGCAGCTTCTGCTATCCAGAGAATCTTTTTAGTGTAATTAATGGTGTAAAAATGCATGCTCTTCCCTTCCTGTCATTCTAGCTCTAGCTCTTACTGGCTTTCATGAAACATAAAAGTATTAGTACAGTTCTGCTTCAGGTAGTTCATATCTTCCTATCTAGTTCATATCATCCTACTTTCCTCAGATCGTATTTTGGTAACTTCTTATGTGCTGTATAGGTTTTTACTTTTTTTTTTTGTCTAAAAATTTGTTCCAATTTCTTTGAATATTAAAAAGTGGTAGGGATATTTTGTCTGTTTTATAAGTATACAAGATTTGTCTGCAATTTTGGGAAAATTAGCTAGCTGTATCATAATACAAATTGTGCTGATAGTTCTCTTTAAAAGGGATCATTGATAAACACAATTTGAAGGAGCAGCCTTAACAGACATCACCCTGCCTCTACCACCACCGCCACCCCTCCCCAGCAAATATACATCCAGCCCACTGGGGGGACCTCGTGACAAGAACTTACAACCAACTTGCCCAAAAGATGAGATGGATAACAATACGGAATTTAGAACACTTAAAGTTTACAAATCAAATATGTCTGCCCAAAACTAAATTGGAAATGTTTTATGTGTAGCCCAGACAGCCTCAAGTAAATTTCAAATTAGTGTTTTATGACAATTGCCTTATTTGATGTCAGAAGCTAACCTTGGGTTGTTAGCAGAGCTCAGTGGAGTTGCTGTTTGCTAAGAATCAGTGTGCACTATAACTCCACCAAGCTTAGCATAGTGCAACTTAGGTTCAACAGAATACAGTATTTTACTGAAGTCTTAGTTTTGAGATGTTTTTCTTTTTGGTTAATGGAAATTGTGGTAGACAGTATACCACCATATTTGAATTACTGGTACATTTGGGGATTATGGAATCCATTATATTGTCTGATGCCTTGGAAAAATACAACAGGAACTTGAAAGTCTTGAAAGGTTTCATGCTTTTGTTTTGGCGATGGCAGTGTAAAACTATAAAAATGACTTGTAGTATTATACAGTACAGCTCACATTTCCTTTCTGCTTTAGGGAGAAGTCTTTGATATTACCACAGCTGTTAGATGAGAAGCTTTAATTAAAAAGTTCTTTCTCTTGTTTGGTAGCAGTAACAAAATATCCCATTGAAGGAAATTTAATTTTTTTTTTTAATCATGGGTGATTAAATGCTTATGGTCATGTTTGCAGATGTTTTGGGACAACTCTTACATAGAAGTTTTAACAGTCTATCAGTTTTCATCATTTATGTATTCATATCAGTATTTATGGATCTGTGTTTAACACTTTATTCTGTGTAATTAGTATTTTTTGACAAAATAACTGTACCTTGTACTTTTACTGCACACTCTGCTGTCTTGATGTGAAATATGGGACCTCATTTGGATAAATTTATTTTAATGTGATAACGCAGCAGAGACAATGTCATAAATTTTAAAAGTATTTTTTTTAAATAAATGAAATAAAATTTATTTCCAGAATGCTTAATTAAATTCTGTAAACACACCTTGAAAATGTACGTGGCTTGCAAAAATTTAGTTTTCAAAGGCAAATGCACAGCTTTGGTCCATAATGAGAGGATTTTCCTCAATGTCTGGCTTAAGTGGTGGAGGTTTCTGTAAGATCTTTGGAAGCAGAGCCACCGTTTAAACTAAAGAGTCTGCCCTTTTGCTTGGAAGTGATAAACTTATGTTTGTGCTTAGCTTTTGGGATTGCTGCTCAAAAGTGCTGTTTTCTTTAATATCATGTGTGTATTAACAGGCTGTGTTTATTAACTTCTGGTGGAGATCAGTTAAGCCTCCATAAATGTTGATGGCTTTTATCATCATCACACATAATGTTAAGATTTAAATGCATTGCCAAAGGGGAAAATACTCGTAGGATTTAAAAATTTTGTTTCATTTTCAGAGCTGTGGATTAAATGCCTTTCTTTTAAAGGCCTTGCTATGTCAAACATAAAGCCTGTTCATTTTGGCCTTTAGTCCATGAGCTATTGACAAGAGATCTTGTATGGTGAAAAAGATCTGAAGCGGCACACGCTTTCTATTTTAGCACCAAGTAGCTCACCATGGATGCTTAAGCAAAAAAACTCCTTTCCTACTACATTATTTATTGAGCAGAAGCAGTGGTAGGATTGCTTTTGTTTTCTGAGATCACAGGGAAATGTTGTTTTGCCACTCATTTCACTGTTCCTCTTGATTTTTTTTTTTAATGTTGGTTTTGCATTGGAGGGAGTAAAAAGAAAGTTACACTGCCAGCTTCTTTCTTGTCCTGCATCCCTGTGGATGTGAACTGTGTAGCTCTATGCAGAGAACTAAATGTGTAAATTTGGGTTTCAGTATTGAATTAAACATATTTCTGTGCTATGCAAATTTTGCTCTAATGGTGTGTAATGTAAGAATTTTATTGCAGTAGCACCTGGAGGTTGAGGTGAGGTCTACTGCCTTGAATTCGCAGCTCTGACATGCCACTTAGAAGACTGTTTGCTTGGGCTTTGACACTACTAAAGGAAATGTGCCTAATTAGCATGGAAGAGAAAGCTGGAAGTAATAGTTCTAGCCATGAATTGTTCTGGCTGGCATGGGATGACTTGCAGGTGAGACTAGATTGTGTTCTTGTGTATGATGCTTTTGGGTAGGGAGCCAGGATAAGGGTCCTCTTACTGTGCAGAGGTTGTGCAGTAGCAAATTGGTTTTGCAAAGATTGTGGTCACTAGTGAGCAGACTCAGCTGCTAGACCTCTGCTAGGTCCTGGCTGGTCATCTGACCTCGGTAGCGTACAAGGCTTAAAGACAAGTTTCTCCCCTTATCTTTTCAAAAAGAGGCAAAATGCAAGATAGATTTGCTGATCATCATTTGTGCCTGAACAAATTTAAATTCCTTCATTGATAAGTTGACCAATTTATATATTTTTTTTTTTTCCCCTCCAGATAAAGTGAATAGGTTAGATCTGCTACATAAGGCTTCAGCAGAGTAATTGAGTCAGTGCCACCTAGTGAACAGGTAGTACAGATACAGAAGAGGGTTAATACAAGGGTGAAGGTGCGCTAAAGGAAACAACTGCTTGTATTTTATTATTTAAAAAAAACCCCTCCCCTCAAAACAAACAAACAAACAAAAAACCCAAACCAAAAAACACCCAAACTAACAACAACAAAACTAAATGAAAAGTTGGAACAAGAGACGTTAACAATAAGGAAATTTTCCCAAGAACTGGATTGACACCTGGCCTTGCATAATTTCCCGTAATGACCCTGGCACCAAAATATTTTCTGATGAAACATGTGGAATGTTGTCAGTACATGACAACTGAGGAAATGCATCTGCAGAACACATGTATTTGGGGCATGTTGTTAGATACAGAAAACGACAGTAAGACCATGCATGTCAAGGCTAACAATAAGCTTCCAGGAAACAGCAGAAATTTTCATTGTCCCAGCGTGATTAGCTAGAAAGAAATGCGAATGAGAGCTGAAGATGTATAAGATGTATTGGGGAAGATATTCTATTACAAATAAGGTGCAATTAAGGCATTGTACAAAGTCCTTCCTGCCGAGATGTCATTTGGAATATTACATGCAGTTCTGGCTACTGTATTCAAGAAACACTGATTTAAGCTGGTTGAAATTCAATGAAGGGAATGTATGGAAATAAAGAGCCTGTTATGAAAGGACAGCAGAGAAATATTTCAATATGAGGATAAGAACTAAAGGGTTTAGACTGGCTTATAAATGTAGGAAATTCAAAAAAAGCTCTTGCATCTTGTAGTGAGCTCCTGGAACAGCCTCCTTAGTGAAACAGTAGAAAGGGGTCAGAATGGGGAAATGTTTTCATGGTAAGGCTTTATCCAATCCTAGAGGGATCATAGGAGGTGCCTGCCTTTAGGAGGACTGGACTTTAGGACTGATCATGATGATTTGGAGGTTCCTTCTAGTTCTGTGTGAAATGTGCTGAAATGGTGACTAAAAAACCTGAACCTAAGCTGCAAAGTATCTATCAGTACAGTAATAGTTTGTGACTGGCATGGACATGAAAATATGTATGTCTGTTCCGTAATTTTTAATGTGATAATTTTGCATTCTGTTTAGGTATCTGTTTCATGATACTAGCTCAGAGGTTGGGCCAGTTCCAATGGACATCTGAGAATCCAAATTTACTAATCAACAAGAAGTGTAGACACCTGGGTTGTATAATTATCTTATGTAGTATTCTTATTCTTGTGGATGAAGTGATGTATTACGTATACATTTTCAATTTTTAATAAATGTGAAAAAATGTATCTTAAAATTGTAGGTCTTACAGCATTTTCCAAGTTATGACAGTGAAGAGGTGAAATTTCACTTTTAATAAAGAACACTATCCAATGCCATTTTAAATAGTTGGGGATTTAAAGCTACCTCTATAAATAAATCGATTGGATGTTTTATGTGAGATTCCACCTTCAGTTATTAACAGTATTGGGTTATGTAATTGAAAATGAAAAATCATTATTGTGAAGATTTCTTATGGGTATGTGTATGAGCAATGTATATTTTCAGTCAAGTTCTTAACAGAAAGTGAAAAAATTGGTTTGCTTTCTTGTATTTTTTTTTTCTAATATAACGCTGGGAGCACTGCTATATTCCTAACAGTCAGCATATTTAAATTAGTATCTCAGTTCTTAACACAGTAATTGAATTATATTTTCGTTACAAATGTTAAAAATTTTAGTGGCAGTAAAAAAAAGTCTCTTTCAGAGATGTCAGAAATGGGATAATCTGCCAAATGCAGAAACTTAGGATTTTGTGAAACTATTTCATGCATGATAAGAGTATTGGTGGACCTGTATTTGACTTCTGCATAGTTCAGAAGATTCTTGCATGCAAAATTTTCTTTTGTGGTACTTTTGCTTCTGATTCTCCCGGGTTTTTTTGTTTGTTTGTTTTTCTTTTTTGGACTCTGATCTACAACTTGCTACAGTACACTTAATTGTTTTCATTTTTTTAATCTTATCTACTCATATTTCCCCACAATACAGATAGCTAGGGTAATCGTATAAATTTCTGTGGAGATGACTATTCTTGAAACGTTTGAAAGGAGAAATTGGTTTTTAATCAAGCTGTGCCGGTAAAAGATAAAACGTTCTACAGGACAAGCAAATATTTGCCAAAAAACCAAACAAACAAAAAACTCCAAGAAAAATCCACTATTTCACAAGTGGAAAAAATGATAAGCTGAATGAGTTTTCTGTTAAGCTGCTGTGTCTGAAATAAAACCAGTTCACAGATTCTTTGTAATGTTACAATTATTTATTGATGTGGGGGTTGTCTTTGTGTTTTTTGTTCTTTATAGTTGCCCTGTGGTCACCGGTGTAAAGAGATTTGCCATTCAGGTAGCTGTCCTCTGAACTGCAGCCAGAAGGTTAAACTCCGATGTCTCTGTAAAAGACTGAAAAAGGTAAATTTCTAAGTTACAGTTTTGACAATGATGCATTTTCTTTGCACGTTCCTAGGCTTGTATGGATGGATCATCTCTGGTGCCGATTAGAATAGGTCCACGTACTCTGGTGGAAGTATAACAGTTCACATCAGCTGAAGATCTGGGCTGCAAGAGCAAAAGATTCATTGGAATATAAAATTCTGTTAGTTCTAAAATTAGCTGCCTGACTTAAATAGCTTTATCTTCAAGCACACTTGAATTTTTGTAGCTCCTTTGGAAGAATAGTCAGATGATCTGGAGTGATTTGAGAGAAAAAAATACATTTTTCTGATGATATTGGGAAAATCTATAATTACAAAAGTTGGAACAAGAACAGATCTTGTGAATCCCTAATTAATGTAATCAGTTACGGTTCTCTGCAAACATAAAAGCAAGTACAGGCATCAGCATCCTTAGCTTCTAGCAAAGATAAGGGACAAAGTAACGTAACAAGTTTATTATAGCTATGTAGTATTATGAGGGGAAGAACAGAAATTGATGTGAAGTCTTGGCAAATAATGACGACTTAATGAAAAAATCATTATCTGGCTTAATTAAAAGGTGCTTACATTATTTTTCTGGACCCAGTTAACTTCTGAGCCTTCCAAACAGGCTGCAGTTTCCCAGAGGTCTCAGCTTCTCCAAGAAATATCTTGTGCAACCAGAAGTCTAGCAGGTGGGGTGTTCAGCAGGAGAAAGGATGACATATACAGAACAAGTGCTTCAAATTGAACAGTCTCTGCTTACAGATAACCACCTTTCTCTTTTTTTTTTTTTTTTTTTTCCCCCCCTCGATATTAGGGGGAGGGGAGGAAGGGTGAGTGAGATCCCCCCCCCCCCTCCATGACCAGGCCTTGCCCTGTAGTCTCAGCCAGTTAAGAGAATGTATATGAAATTACTGAGACTCTGAATGCCAGCTCTTTCCGGTAGAGTTCAGAAGGTTATCTTATTTTGTCTTAGGCAAACAAGTGAGAAAAGAGAGGAGAAATTAAACTGGACTATTTGATTTATTTGTGCTTTCAGCTTAGCTTATCTGAAAGAAGGAAAAGAGAAAAGGACAATTTGATATAGAATTACAGGTTCAAATAATGTTTAATCATTAGCTTTCTTTTCTGTGTAACAAGTATTTTACTAAATAAAGATGTTTTATAGTTATCTTCATCAATAAATGGATATTATAACTTAAGTTTTAATTTAAGTTTTTTAATTTAAGTTTTTTAAGTTTAATTATTATAAAAGACTCAAATTGTACTTGACAGGAAATACAGTGCAGCAAGATACAAGAAGGCCAAGTTTCACTGGAATGCGATGCATTGTGCAAGGAAATGAAACGGAAAGCAGCTGAGGTAATGTACCCATTGTAGCTATAACATCTTCTCATTGCTTCAAGAAAAGTAGGAAAAAATGAACACAGAATTATTTTTCAAGGCAATACCAGGAAAAAATACAACTTAAGTAGATGTGCCATTTAATAGCAGCTATTTTTTCAGACTTGCATTTGGCTTAGAGGGAAGAATTGTAGTGTTTGTAGATAGTGTTAATTCACTCAGTGAACTACTATGTTAAAACAACATTCCGTCATTTTCCTTTTATTTTAGTTTGTTAGCACTGGTTCTTGCCTCTTCTGCTGAGAACAAGTGATGATCAGTGATGATAAAATCGTCCTTGCTGCTGCTGAGTGCTGTAGGATTAGGGCCAGGCCACTTCACAGGGCATTGGTAGATCTACTCTTTCCCATAAAGGTTTTGCAGCAGTTGAATGCTCAACTTGTGCAGCATGAAGAGTGTAATCCCGTCACTCTGTATTAGTTATCCTGTACCAGAAGAATGGTGAGTTTTCAGCAATTGCAGTATACTGTTTAGCCTGCTGTAAACATGACTCCTCCCTAGTTCTGCTGTTTTATGAAGTAAAGAAATTGCTGTGTACTGTCACCCGGAGGGAGAGAATATCAACCTTGCTCTTATAGGCCTTTTCTAAAAACATAAAAAGAATTGGTGCACAACTTGCTTGTTTTTTATCAGATAAGTGTTAGATGTAATAAATATACAACACAAAAACTGACTTTTGTCAGCTTCTGCTCAGACTTTCAGAATTGATTGGCAAGTTGTAACAAGTACCACATAGACGAAATCCTGCGAGTTTGCAAGCAGGTCAAATGCTAAGGCTCTTGGGATATTCCTGTAGAAAATCCCAACCCCAACAAACAGTTTCAGTAAGAATGTGAAGATGAGTTCATAGGACATGGAGTGCACTAAAGCAAGGTGAATTCACAAGAGCCTGCATGAGCTGAGACACAGCAGCATGTCTCAGTGTTGTAGAGTGCAGTGTCAGCTGCTGTTTTACTTCAGCAGATACTAATTCCTGTTTCTTGCTGTTGATGTAATCCACAGGGAGGAATGGTCTAATGCAATGAGCAAATGACTACAAGTTTCTACTGTAAGCAATGCCACAGACATACTGTGTGGCATAACCTGGCTATGTGTACCTTCCTCACAGAAAAACATGGATTTATTTGTGTTCTGGTTTTGGCTGGGATAGAGTTAATTATTTTTTTTTTTCCTTCTAGTAGCTGGCATAGTGCTGTGTTTTGGATTTAGGAGGAGAATAATGTTGATAACACACTGATGTTTTAGTTGTTGCTCAGTAGTGTTTAGTCANTGGCTGTGTGGTGTTTAGCTGCTTGCCAGGTTAAACTACAATTTGTTTTGGATTTTTTATATGAAGTTATAAAGTTCTATTTAAAGTCTTACTAGGCACCTTTTTGTAGCCTAGTGTTGACTTGTAAATGACATACTAGAATGATCTGCTATTATATGCACTTGACAAAAGTAGTTTATTATGCCAATTACTCCTTAATGTGTCAAGACTGGAAAAAGTCTGTTAAAAAACTGCAGACATTTACAAAGATAATTTATTTTGCACGGTTGCAAACAACTATCAATTTCAAAAAAAAAGTGTGTTAACTCTTAATAAATTATAATTGATTATAATGGATAACGTATGTAAATTATACCTGTGTCTCTTATACAAATTTGATTACACTGCTGTAAAAAGAAGCTCTTCTGTTGCTTTTTTCCGCATTTGTGGGTCACTTTTTCTTTTGGAGCTGAAGTTCTGCCATTAGATGGCAGTGAAATACCAGGAGGCTAGTTGTGCAGGTTTTTTCCACACATCTGTGATTTCAGATGTGCATGGCTGAAAGGGTCTTTTATACTGACTCTGCCATTGTGTCTAGATTAATGAAATTCTCAGTTATGATTTTGTTTGATATACAGTTTAGCAATTCAAAAAAATGGCTGGAAATCTGCAAATAGGATGGTTCTATTGACCCCATCCTTGGTGCATACTGTTTGAGCTGCGGTGTGCTAAAGCATGGGCTGGTGTGCTTTTTCCTTAGTCGTCAAGAGCTCTTGAATTGCAAATTGTCTGGAACAAATTCCACCTGTGCAAACATATTTAGTAAATCATTGTCGCTGTTAGTATGCAAATCATCCAGTCATTAGGATCAAGACTGTTTTTCATTTCAAGTTATTGATCAGATTTTGACATCTAACTTTTCTAAGGTAGTGATTCAGTGGCTGCAATGCTGAAGGTGCAAGAAATGTAGACAAGGCAGCAGACGCATATACTTCCTTGGTATACTCCTCCTGTTACTACTATTACTGTAGTGATCTGGGACTATGGGAATTTTAGAGATCGAGCTGGTGTCTTTCTGTTTAATGATCTTTGTTGGATTTATCTCCTGTTAGCATGTCTAATTGTTTTTCATTCAACATAAACTTTTGGCATCTATAAATACCCTGTAGCACTGAATGTCTAGATTTAGCCAAATAGTATGTGGGAGTAGAATACTTCTCTCTGTTATGAATGATCCTCCTGGTAATTTCATTTTAAGCCTTTGCTTTTGTGTTACGGAAAATAATTATTGATGCTTTATCCCTATTTGGCATCTTCACACTCTTTAGGATTTTGTGCCCTGTTAGTCACCTGATGAATCCTAGTTATGCATCTCTCTAGACGGAAGCCACTCCTCCATCCTGTTGTCTTCTATATATGTTCAGGCTTTACATTCTTTCGTTATTGCAGGACCAAAACTGAATGCAGGAGCTAAGATTCAAGTGCATCATGTGTTTACATATTGACGTTTTTGCTGTACCATTCTTTTCTTAATTTCTAGCATTTAATTTGCTTTCTTGAACACTAGAAAACACTTCTATAGAATTAGCAATTGCAACTCCCATGACTTCTTTTCATATGACTTTCTGATGGTGGAGCATTTTTAATTACATCTGGTTTGCATTACAACAAAAGCTTTAAAGCAGTTTAGTTATGCATTAGCCAATATATGTTGTATTTGGTACAAATATAGAGGTTTCCTTTTGCTGTAGTATTCAGGGAATACTTAAAGGACTTAGAAATGAAATGTGTTTGTGTAAATTATACACATGTATAGGAATTATCTGTATGTGTGAAGTGTAGTGAATTGAGGATAAAGTTGCTGAAAACTTAGAATACTGGCTTTAGGGATTTTCTTCGTTGTTAGTGAACAAACTATTCTTTTTAGGTTTTATATTTGTTGGTTGAGCTTGCAAGTTGAAGTCAGAAGTTCAATTTATAACCTTGTAGCATCCATTATATGTTCCATGTTTTCCAAAAGTGAGATGATGCAGCTTTTTCTGAGAATATTTTGTAATCTGAATAAGTTAAGAGCTCACTTGCTGGAAGTTTTGCTCGCTTTTGTGGAGAACCATTCTATAGGAGTAACTATGACTCTATAAGAAAGTAGGTTTAGCTTCTGTTTACAACAGTTGCTTATCACTTTGTATGTCTGGACAGATAAAAGACGCAGAAGCCAAAGCTGCTGTTGAAGAAGAGAAACGAAGACAACAGGTATCGTGCTTTCTTCTTCCTCACCCACTTCCTCCTCCACTTTGTTGCTGTCAGTAAATACTTTAATTTACATGCAACTAAAAATGTATAGTTTGTAATGTGATATGCGCAGTCATTCCTGTCAGCTGTTATCTTCAAGATGTGTGCTGTGAATGATTTACAATGGCTAAGAGCCCACGTTTTCCCAAACAATTTTCATAATTTCATGCTAAATTATAATTAATCAGTTTAATCGTGCATTACTGTAACTGTGTATAGTGTAGTTTATTTTTAAAATACTAAGTACTCTTGATTTTAATTGAACACTTTATGATGCATAAACCCCACAGAATTGCTGAATAGCCTCCACAGAGATTTAAATATTGAGTGAAGCTTCCCTCCTTCCTCCGATCATGAAAGAGTGAGGCAGGCTAAATGAGTCTGTCCTTCAGGGTCTCTGAGGGAGGGGGTGGGAAGTGTGTATTTACTATAATTGCTGTTGGTGGTGAGTGTATGTTGTCAGCATTGTAATCCAAGAAGCTTCTGTGGCAGCTGTCTGGAGACATTGATATTAATCGTGTTTCAGGCAATACCCGTAAGCTTGGCTGGTGGCGATGACTCGGTCAGATTTGTCATTTGGAGGCTACAGCCTTGATGCGCTCCTTCTAACCAGTTCATGCATGCGTGCCTGTGCCTGAGCATTTGACACCAAATCATATTCTAAGTCCAGTGTGTGCTTTCTGACTCTCCTTTTACTCATTTGTCACAACAGTTACGTATTAGGTTATACTTGTGTTTTCACCGAGATGTCCTGTTCCGTTTTTACTGCGGCGCGCTAGCTCACTCCCTGCTTTGAAAGGGAGCGAGAGGCTTACTCACAGACCCGATCCTCTTGCACCGTTCTCCCAGTCTCATGAGGATAGACAGTTTCTCTGTGGGTCACAACTTCCGTTATGCACACGTTGATTAATTGCCTAGAGACTTTATTAAAGCACTGTCTACCAGCCAATGCTCTAGCAAGGCCTGCTTTTGCTTCTCAAAGGGGAGTGCGTCTACTCGTTGTGCAGGAAAAGCATGCAGTTATGTACCTGTTCTCTAGGGGAGCAGGCACTGTTTTACAATCGTCTTGTAATGTTTATTGTTAATTCATGCCTCAGCTGTCTACAATATTGATCACATATTCCCTCATGCAACTCATAAACAGTTCATCTAATTCCTCTTGTTCTCCAAGTTGACCTTGGAAATGTTAGTTCTGGGACATAGGTCAGGAAATGTAGCTTGCATATGCATGCCCCAGACATTTTGTTAGGCAGGGGTAATCTGTAACTGAGGGTTCTGCAAGCTAAGTACTGAAGTGTACTGATGGACACTTAAACGTGTAAAGAACATGCTTACAATTCTAGAGCTAGAAATTCAAAGTTCCTGGTGTTTGTATTGCACTGATTGTATTTTCGTGCATTCCGGAAGGCAGCCTAGTTACTAATGATTTCTGCCTCAAAATCACTTAACTTCTAGTCCTTCTAGTAAAGTCTGGGTAATGAAGCTCCTCTGAAACTGTGGCAGATTCGCTCCACCAGCACGGTGTGCAACATTATTTTTGCTTTGATTCTTCAGCAGTGATTGTTTCTCTCTGCAGTCATACCACTGTTGCTTTCTACTTGTTCATTCACTGATGTCTCCCAGTTACAGTTCAGCAGTACCCTTATGCAATATATGGCAACTGCTCCTGCATACATGTTTTGTGATGGATGCAGCATCAGGGATAGAAGACTTCACCTCTACATAAACAAGCCTATTAAAAGGTTAATTAAGAATGGACAGTCATATAAGCACAGTAGCAAACAGTAGGACAACAGCAGTAAAAAAATAGGACAAAACCAATAAATAAAAAAAAGGACAAGAGTAACTAATAAATAGGCTGTAGAGTTGCACACAAGTACTAATCTCAGCTACTGCAGCCTTCTATCTAAAATTGATTTCCTTCCAATTTGATCTCATAATTACCATCTGGTGATGTAAATGGAAGGGCATCACTGTGAGAGTGCCTTGGGTCACATTAAGAGTGTATGTGGAGTATTATTCCCTTCTGACAAAAGTTTGCATTTTGTACCACCTTCCTGATCTCATTAGCACATTTTTATATAGTCAGCCCATCTGTTGGTCACAGCTTCTTGAGACCTGTTTTGATTAATACTTCATTAAATCTTTTATGTACAAACTAGTTAGTGCTCTGGTAAGTCTGCACGTTTATATTCTGGTATTTTCTATATTTGGTAGCAGCTTCTGCTAATATAATTTACAGATGGAATCACTTGTGTCTTAGTGGAAGGGAGATGGCTTGGTTAGGCTTCTCGTTATGGCCCTAAGCAGCCAAACTTTCCCTCTGCTTCTAATTCAGAGGCACTGTGTGAGGCCAGGGTTTTCACAGTTGCCAGAGGTGGAAAAAAATATCAGTGCTTTGATTATTTAACAATTCAGACCAAGCGCTCTCTCTGTCCCACTCTAGTGTAAAAGATTTAGTTAAATTTTCAAGCTAACTGGTAATAGGCAAGAGTTTTCAAAGTCGAGGTCTCAAACCTGAATTCTAATTTAATGAGTCTTATGAAAGATTTTGTTTCCTTTTCTCTGATAGAAAAACATTTTAACAGCTCCTTAGAAGTTACAAAAGTCAAGTGCCTCCCTCCCTCCCATAAAATACAGGACCTGCATTTCGGGATATATGCTTTGTGTCTGTATAGTCACTGTTATTTGCATTCCTTTAGCTACATTTTCCCATGGGGCTGCTACTCCTTCCAGTGCAGGAAGAATATAGAGAATAACACATGAAGGAGCAAAATCCAGTACCTAAGCAACATTAAACGAGACGTTATCTGACATCAAACCATTTTGAGTATACGGTTTAAATAAATGCATTTCGTTTTACTTTTAATGTGTCTATACACAAAGAAGTTAGGTCCTTACTCTAAATAAAAAGCTTGAGGTTGTTTAGCTTGGAAAATTAAGGTATTTTGAAGACTGAACACAACTGTTACTTTATTGTTCAGACATCATTGAGGTGACACTTTGGGAACGATGACAGTTACATAAAATCTGTAGGTAGCTTTTCAAGGGTAGTGATAGCTCCTTTCTCGTATTCTGTGCCCACGAACCTTTTTTCATTCTGTGGTTTTTTTTTTTATAATGTATTTATTTTTAGCTGAGTTTTTATAAAGATCACTAGGAAAGGAAAGCAATTCAGTACCTGTTACATAATTGTTCGAGCCTTATATTTTAATTCAGATTACTGCAATTCATGAAGCACTCTGCTTTTAAAATTTACAGATCACAAGTATATAATAACTATAGAAGCCCCAAATCTTACTCAGGGTCTGTGTAAAATGAAATACTGCCGTATTATCTATAAAACCTTAAGAACTCTGCACTTGCCTCCAGATTTTGGATTTTGAAAAGCTGTTTCATTAAAATACTTTGCTTTTCTAAATGAGGATTAGCTAATTGAAAGTAATCTTGTTTCAAATAGCAGGCTGTGGAACTTTGTCTGAACTTTTCTCCCATATCGTCAGAGGAGTGCCAACAATTTCTACCTTCATTAGGTACAAAGGAATAGACATCAAAACGGGTCCCTTTCTCCTGCTAAGAGTGGTATCTGGCACAAGAAGGGAAGTGATATCTGCTTTGTGAAACTCTGACAAATACTTGCTGTCAGTAGAGGAAGACCAGACAACAGGCAGTCTTGAGTTCCAAAGGAAAATTGTATTTACTGGACTACTTCTCTGCCCATTTCCCAAAACAGTCTTATTCTTGTTTCTTTAATGCACCTACCTTATTGTCTTAGTCCCTCTCTTCCTGGCAGCGCTGCAGTAGTAGTCATGTAGATTTATTTCCTCTCGTGGCCAGGCTTTATCTCTGCTGTCTGTGTCTCCTCTGCTTCAGCTCAGTCTTGCACCTTTTGCCCAGCCAGTCGGGCTTGCTGCACTCTTCTGTTCCCATCTCTCCTCTCTTTCAGTTCGTCTAATCTCTCTGCTCCCTACCTCCTTGTCCCATGCTTTTTCTAGTAGCTGACAACTCTACCTAAAAATCCAGATAATCGTCGGACCTTTAGTGGTGTTAGTCTGTCTCAACATCAGAAAAGATGTTGTCCTTCAGAGCATCTTTTCTGATTTTCCTAGCAATGAGATGGATCCTCACTGGAGTCTCATCCCAGTCTTACACTCTTTGATGCACGCCGCCTAATTCCAGTTTTATTTCAGCTTTGTACGCTAAAATGAGTTGTGCCTGTAGTCTCTTGATACCTTGTTAAAAGGATGTGGAGGGGGATGAGGAACAGGGATCAGAGGATCTTGCTGTTTGTTCCAGGCATCACCCTGCAACTGCTGTTCTGGGTGGAAGCTTGGCATTCTTCTTATTTTTTCCAGTTGCTTTGCTTCATTTTTGGGCCTAAGGGCATGTGCTTTCTTTTGAAGGATGCTATGTACCTATTACAGTCATATGAGTGACGAAGTGTTAAGTTATAGCACTTAACAAATGGAATCTTTTTGTGCATGTCTAAGATTATAGCTATTAACCTAAAATGTAGCTGAGTATGCAAAATGTAAAGAATTGGGGAAAAGAAGATAGATTTTTATTTATATTTTTGTTAATTTATTTTTAGCAGAGAGCGCATCCTTATTATGGGTGGGAGGTTTTTGAAGATTTCAGCCTATGCTTTATATACGTTACTGTAATAGCTTAAATACTTATGAGTGCTTTTCTTTAATAGGAAAAAGAATGGGTTTTTTAACATATTTCATGGAAATAACAATCTCATTTTGGCTTAACATATTCAGCCTGAGTTAAAAATCTAGCGTGAAACTTAAGTTGGTTGCATTTTTGGCAATGTTTTTGATAGGAAACTAAACAATGGTTTAATACTTGGAAGCGAAGTGCTTTGTAATCATGGGATATAGTGCTACCATCTCGTCTGTAAGAGCTATATAACTTCCATTGGCTGCCTGTTATTTTTCTAAAATGGTTTTTGGGAGTGTTATTTAAAATCTGCACATTTCCTTGTTTTGAATTCTGACACAACTGTCTGCTACTGGTTTTCTTCATCTAGGCTGAACTAGAAGCTTTTGAAAACAGATTGAAAGGACGAAGAAAGAATAAGAGAAGAAAGGATGAAGTAGAAGTTGAACAATCATCATGGCAAAAATACAAGAACCTCATTATGCTGCCAATGTTCGGAGTTGCCGTTGTGTTGGTTGCATGGCTCATGGTCTACAATGACTGAAAAACCTCAATATTTAATATACCTCAGTCAGGCTTTAGGTAGCTGTTATTCCTAGAATGTTAGTCTGTGTGTAACAGAATTTAATATGCATAGATTATGCATGTATACTGTTTGCCAAGAAAAGTGCAGAGGAGGGCAGAAATGTCACCTTTTGTGTTATTACATTCATAGCAGAAAACTGAATTCAGACACGGAAAATAATAGTAGATTTTAGCCTACGCTGAAGGCTGGTATAGTTCGTCTGACTGAGATCCGTTAACATCTCTTCTATCAATATATTGTGTTACTTTTTGTCTCCACTTCATAATATTAAAAATAGCTTAGTATGAAATGCTTTATTGATTATTTGTTTCCTGTAAAATCAATTTAGTGGTTAATTGAAGATTAGTATTCTTACGCTAGTCTTTATGTTGTATCACATAATAATTTCTGTGCTTCATGTCAGTTTTAATTACAACAACTAATGGGAAACTTCAGATCACTTAGGCTTGAATATTTTGGGGCCTCATGTCAGAACTTTGTTCGCAGAAAGGAAATGTGAACTGTCCTTCAAGTCAACTGTATCACAAACAATAAAATGGGCCCCCTTACAGATGGGGGAGTTGGTTTTTGGCTGTTCCCCCACCCCCCACCCCCCGGCCTTGTTTCCTCAAAATCAAACCAATTGAAAACTTCATTTAGTGGACAGATGCATACGCTGAACATGGCTGTGAAGCAGTTTCAGGGTGCAGGGATGTGTTCTCATCATCACTGCCCCCGTCACTAATAGCAAAAAAGCAATTTGAAATTGAACTTAGGGTGTCACTTGACTATTTGTATAGATAAATGTCACATTTGAATATTTGCATAGGTGTGCAAAAACTTAATTGAATAGCATAACAATACAGTTATATGTCATTCTGAAGCCGTCTGGATGGTGCTTGCTAATCATGTATAAACTAGCTAATCTTTTAAACGTTTAAATATTTTCATACTGACAGTTTAGAATACCTTGCTTTTGGTATATCGGTGTTGGTAGAACTGGATGGTTTACACAGCTTCAAGATTATTAGAGAAGCTACATAGTCTCAGCTGAGGGACTGCGGGGGAAATCAGAAAACTGAATTTTTAAACCAGTGCTGGAAATTTTATGCTGATACTTTAGCGTTGTGGGTAACTGAAAAGTGCTTGCAAGATCCTGTGAAAGATGAGGTACAAAGCCAAAGGGCATTAGGTTGCCCTTGTAATTCAGGCGTATAATTTCATCACAAATCCTGCAAAAGCAGTGGGACCATTTGTGTGAATTAGTAGAAAAGATTGCAGTTTGTTTGAAAGCTCTTTCAGTTGATTTTGGCCCACTTGTAAAGGGACCCAGTATTAATTTGAGCTGATATCCAACTGTAATTATGGTTCAGCAGCAGAAAAAAAACAAAATAGAAAAGATGCAAAAGGCAGTAGCTTTTAGATTACATAGACTGACAAGATGGGGAGAAAAATCACTCTTCAATTTTTCACCTAGGTGGTGAAAGAGAAGAGAGGTAAGGAGAACTCGGAAATATTTAGCGTGGATTGGTGCTATTTGATAGTACTTTATGTTGTTTTCTTAAATTGCATTTCTAAAAATGCATACTCTCCTGTCATGATGTGTCAGGCCATTAGTATGTAAAGTTGTAGATTAATTGAAATTACACTAGGCAATCATAGTTGCATCTCTGTTGAATTCTCTTATTTTCTAGTGTAGGGAATAAACAGTTTTCCATATTGTTACTTTAACTCTTTTCTATAATATTAGTGCCTGGAAGATAATTCCATATATAAGTGTTGTTTTAACCAAGCGAGGTGATGCTATTATGTGACTGGTTATGCCAGTAACTCTCCTGTCACCGAGAGGAAAAGAGGAGGGATTTTTTTTTTTCAGCTGAAATAAGACGTGACGTATTGTCCAAAAATACAAAAGGATAGCTTTATAGCTGAAATATGTGGACCAGCATGAATGAGACCATTGTGGAAGCAGCTTTTATCTTAGATGACTGTAACTCGTTTTTCTATTTACTGCTAGCTTTTTCTGTAAAACAAGTGCAATGTAAAGTTTCTCCTTGCCTCTACAGCAAAGAGAAGAAATCTCTGTCTACAGAGCTCTGAAAATGAACCGCACTTGGGTTATATGTTTGATGTCGTTCTTAGTGTTCTTTTCTGCATATTTTGCAGTATTTGTGTGAAATATTGGAGAGAAAAAGACTTGCTTCTCATTGATCATCTTTATTATAATAAGCACACCGATCTTTAAAAATTAATTCCATTCATACATGTGTGTATGAGTAGGCCTATTCCCTTTCTTTAAAGGATTTGTGTCTCTCCTGAACCACACGTATGCAAGACATACCTATCTTTGAAATTTTATTCAAAATAGTTCTGTATATCTTACCCAACCATCTGAGTCATTTGCACTCTGTTGGTCTGCCTGCTGAACCAGATATTTGTTTCTTGGCATGAAAAAGTGTGGGGGTTCGAGCAATCTGCAGTTTAATAAATCACTGGTTTCTATTTGGTTTTTAAAATAATTTTTACAGTTAATTTTTTTGCCCTTTTTTTGGTTGAAGCTGCATGTTGTAAGTATGACAACCTTTGAAGTAAAAGGTACAGATAAAATCACCTGTTATTCAGTATACATAAAAGATGGTAATTCTAGAAAGGAAGTACTGAACTGAAGGTAGGGATTTTTTTTTTCAGCAATTTAAATGTAACATACTGTTCCATAATGTAATGAGCAAATATTTTGAATGTTAACAGTTTGCAAAAAAAATGCATATGGATAAGTATATGTGAAAACAAATGATATAATCTGACCTGCTGTTGAAGGGAAATTATATAGAGAGAAGCCGGATGATGAGGATACTTAACATGCAGAATATTTAGCTATATGTAAAATGAAAAACCGTGGCAGGGGGGCTTTTCCCAATTCTGAATGCACTCTGGTCAGCGTGCGTCTTTCCGCTGAAGCAAGGTGCTTACAAGTTGTGAATATATTTTTGGATGGGAAACTCCTTGGACCGGTTTGTTCCCTGTAACAATGACAAAGCCGTTGCGTGTGTTAATTTAATGTAAAAACCAAGTCAGACAATAAATGCATCAAAAAATACTTGAAAATTTGTTTGTTCTCAAGGACTGGTGTAGTAAAAGCAGCAAACTTCTCCTGGGTAACGACGACTGACATACTGCAGCGGAAGTTTTAGGCGTGCTCTTTGTTCCCTTCTCTGGCAGCGACAGCTCCTACTGCTCAGGGTAATGCTGGAATTGCGTCATCACGTTCCTTCGTGTTACTCCTCTGACAAAATTGCGAGAATGGGTTGGGGGGAGTAGATTAAGATGAGACAAATGGGAATGGATTTAGTAGATTTTTTTTTTGGCCTCATAAGGGGAAATACAGCTAATTTATTAGACATTTGTCCTGACCCTAACTACTAGACAAGGAAATGTTACTATGCAGATAGCACCAAAATTTGTTCATAAAAGCTGCTATGCTTGATCGTGGCTTTAAAGCACCAAACTCCGAGTTTATCATCTCGGTAGTTCTGGCTCCAAAGCGTATCTGTTACACGGCAGCTTTTCTGAGAGGGATGAGCCTGAGTGTTGTGGGGTTAGAGCACGGAGATGCTCGGTCTGAAGGACGTTCCTGTGCCGGGCAGTGGAAGCTTGATGTGTGTGGAAGCCGCTCTCTGGTGCAGGCTTTAGGGTGTGGAGTATGCTTGTGTGGACAGTCCACGGGCGACCCTGTCCTCGGTTTCAGTTAGTTCAGATCTCCCCCTTCTGCTTTGATTTCATCCCGTTACCGGTTGTTATCTAATGGACGTTTAAGTCGCTGCCTTATCTTGCTTCATGAATATAAGTTTGTATTCGTGTCTGCTCTTTATCATTCAATTAAGTCAATCAATTGCTCTAAAGAATTATAAAATGAAGGTACTGTAGCGGTCTGTATTTGTTAGGAATGGAAAGGGAAGGTAAAAATTGCAGAAAAAAATAAAATGAAGTCAAATTAATTGTAAGATAATGAAACATGCTTGCTTCTTTCCACTAATGGTTACATGTTCGTGAATTATTTGGACTCTGCATTAAAATGTTTACATGCCACGCTACCAGAAAACAAGTTCCTGGCATGGACAGTGTATCAATATGAGCTCTGAGATATATTTAAGTCAATCATAATGTAGGCTAAATGGCAGCTGTCTAGAAATAAGCCATACTCAGAGGAAACTGTGGCTTAATTCAACCAAGTATTATTTAATGTAAATAATTGGTTGTTGTGCAGTGATTTCCGGAAAATTGCCAACACAACCAGAACTCGGCTTAGGCTTTCTCTGTGTGCTGGACACTGTGGTTGAGTCTTGTAGTTGTGAAACTGCAGTTGGAATGGCTCTTCAACTTGAGGAAAGTAATAGGAGATCAGGAGTCAAGACTGGTTTGGGGTTTGGAGTTTGCGGGACTACTGCTGAAGAGATGTCCTCCATCCGAGGCCAAGCCAGCTTTGCAGTCTGAGCTGGGTCCTGCACTTCTTAAAGTCCAGTTTTCATTTGTTCTTACTGTCACTTTTGACGGGGCTCTGTAAAATACTGTAGCAAGCAATGAATTATGGTTTGAGTCCTAATTTTGAATGACGGCATTTCAGAAGCACTAAAACACGCACAGTAAAAACTGGGAGCCTCGGAACCCAGTCCTGGTGCCAGTGACGGCTTTCTGTGGATCTTGGAAGGGTCCCCAACTGCTTCTGTTCTGGTAGCGCCCACTGCTGCCCGTCAACCAGGCTTTTTGTCCTGTTGACTTTATCATTCCTAGACGGCGCTTTGCGAGCTGCGGTATGGACGCAGACGACTCGACATCTGTGGGTGCGGATGCAGGGAAGAGGGGACAAAGGCACCATAACGCAAGTCTTCCAAGCCGATGGCTCGCTGCGGGGGGGGTGTGGTGTGTGCGCGTTTGCTCTGTCATTTGCGGCTGCAGGCGGCACTCGCCTCTTGGCAGGGGAGCTTTGCTGCGAGAGGTTTGCAAGAAACCCCCCCCCCCCCAGCTCCAGCTCTCCGGTGGCCGGTGGCGGCGGGGGCACAGGTGCAGCGGCCCCGGCCGCCGCGGGCCTCCCGCGCAGCGCTGCCTCGCTCGGGAGGGACGGGGCGCGACGGGCTGGCACCGGAGCCTGCCTGCGGGGAAGGAGCTGGGGAAACCCGGCGCCGGGGGAGCTTTCTCCCGCCGCAGCCCCTTCCCCTCGCCTCCCGCTGGGCCGGCGGCGGCGCCCGGCGCCGCTTTCAGCCCTCTTTTTTTTTTTTTTTTTTTTTTTTTTTTTTTTTTTT
>VZTL01002580.1:3794-15792 GCA_013400535.1 Scopus umbretta | reverse complement strand
GGGGGGGGGGAAGAAAAAAGAAAAAGACTGAACAGAAGCTTCCCAGTTTTCATTTACAGATATAAAGATTATAAAAAATGACTTAGTTGAGCATTCCCTTTGCCTGCTAGCAATGGGCACTGCCTACACAGTTTTGCATGCGCATGCTTTGTGACTTAGTTTTATCAATCACTAGCTGTGTAGAGCTAGTTGTGCACACATAGCTCAGTATCTACAGCCACTCAAAATACAGACTTTGTTCTAAACATGGTTATGTGAATTGTTATTAGGTGAAAAGAACTTCTGGTTTGATATGAATATCTCATTTCTTCTGTTCTGTTCCTAACTCTGGGACATGCCACATTTTCTAATAGAGATTTGCATTATGTTCAAGAACATAATTCATTCTGAAGCTGTATACCCTTCACTTAATTTGAAAGGTTTGAACTTTTCCATAAATCATGGAACACAACTGGTTTCTTAGCTGTTAGAAAAGGAAAAACAAAACCAAACCCAGCATTGACTACTATGACTTTACTACAAATACTCCTGAAGAGGCACAGCAATTGCCACAAATATAAAATTTAGAACCATTCATTTTAAAATAGACCAAAAAAAAGTATTTATCACATAGAACAGAAAATGCAGCCACTTGTAAACTGACCAGCCAAAGAAATGCACAGAAAAAGCTCCATGTGCTGGAACAATGTGAAACAATTGTGATTCCTACCAGCAGCAGAATCTGGTCAGGATTCAAGAATATATACTTAGTACTGATGTCAGATTAATATCATTAGACTCCAATGAAGATGAAAGCCCATTACTGAAAATATAAATTACCTTTTACCATCAATATTTCAAGTTATGTTAAACCAGCATTCTTATCTTCCCCTTCCTCTAGTCAAAATGGCATTTCCAACAACAGTTCACATGAAACAAGTGAATCAGAGACTGAAACATCAATCCATTAAGCTTCCTGTTTCTCATTAAGTGTAGTGGTGGTGAAGTTCAAACTTTATTTAGTATGTTGCAGATGAAGATATCACAATGTCACCTCATCTAATTTCAGTTTCTTTCCATATTTGCCCTGAAGGGTTGTAACTTTTTTTCCCAGTGTAAAGCCTGGAATCTAAACTGTTATCTATGACATTGAGATAAGATTCATAGAATCATAGAGTATCTGAAGTTGGAAGGAACCCATAAGGCATCGAGTTCAACTCCCTGCTTCTCACAGGACTACCTAAAACTAAATCATATGACTAAAAGCATTGTCCAGACACTCCTTGAACTCTGACAGGTTTAACGCCATGACCACTGGCGAGTCNGGTTTAGTAGACATGGTGTTTTGGGTTGATGGTTGGACTAGATGATGTCAGAGGTCTTTTCCAACCTTAACAATTCTATGATTCTAAAGTTCTTGCTACTTAATTCAACCTAGGTTCTCCCGATCTAATCTGGCTTTCTATTATGTAGAAGAAAGGAGTTAACATGGCTTTTTGTTAATGAGGGTCCAGTTGTCTTTACAAAAAATTGCACCAATTGGTTTTAGGTAATTTACTGTAAAGAAAAGACAAGAATAGCTTGCTTATGGTTGGAATTGTTTTGAGATGCAGAGGATCTGGCATCAGTCCCTAGCTGTGTTTCAGGTGTCTTCTTGGGTGCATTTTTCTACCTATAAAATGGGTAGGCTCTCATGGAAGTTCTGTAATGTTCCTTTGTCAATGCTTTTGTGATAATCTTTTCTCAAAAGGGGAAAGGATCTTTGCACAAGAGTTAGCAGGGCTCATTGAAAATGTTTTAGACTAGATTTGAAGGGGGAAANTATGACTAAAAGCATTGTCCAGACACTCCTTGAACTCTGACAGGTTTAACGCCATGACCACTGGCGAGTCTGATCCAGTGACGGACCACCCTTTCAGTGAAGAACCTTTTCCTAATGTCCAAACTGAATGTCCCTTGATGAAATTTCATTCCATTTCCTCATGTCCTGTTGCTGGTCCCCAGAGAGAGGAGATCAGGACCTCTTGCTCCACTGCCCCCCCTTCAGGAAGTTGTAGATGGCAATGAGGTCACCCTTCAGTCTTTTCTTCTCCAGGCTGAACAAGCCAAGTGACCTCAGCAGCTCCTCATAAGTCTTGTCCTTGAGACTTTTCACCATCTTGGTTGCCCTCCTCTGGACACANTGAGATGCAGAGGATCTGGCATCAGTCCCTAGCTGTGTTTCAGGTGTCTTCTTGGGTGCATTTTTCTACCTATAAAATGGGTAGGCTCTCATGGAAGTTCTGTAATGTTCCTTTGTCAATGCTTTTGTGATAATCTTTTCTCAAAAGGGGAAAGGATCTTTGCACAAGAGTTAGCAGGGCTCATTGAAAATGTTTTAGACTAGATTTGAAGGGGGAAAGGGATAAAATCAGGTTTGCTAGAGATATACCTAGGGCTGGCATGACAATGTTTGAGGGATGGTATGCTAGCAAGGTCCTTCAGTCTGTTCCACAATGTGCTGAGTACAGTGGAGTACATTTGAAATGTCTTTATACTAATGCACTCAGCATGAGCAACAAACAAGAGGAGCTAGAAGCTTTGGCCCATTCCTGGAGCTATGACAACACTGGCATAAGTGAAACTTGGTGGGATGTGTCCTGTGACCGGTGTGCCATCATGGATGGTTATAAGCTCTTCAGGAGGGATAGGCAGGGCAGGCAACATGGTGGGATGGCACTGTATGTAAGGGAGCAGCTGGATTGCATGGTGCTTATAGTTGATGATGAATGCTTGAGAGCCTCTGGGTAGGATGAAGGGGAAAGCAAATAAAGTGGATATTGTTGTGGGAGTCTATTATTAACCACCCAGACAGGACGATGACACCAGTGAATTATTCTACAAGGAATTAAGGGATATCTCTAGATCAACTGCCCTTAACCTTATGGGTGATTTTAACTTCCCAGACATCATCATATAGTGGACACAAACAAGTCCAGGAAATTTCTGAAGCATCTTGAAGATAACTTCTTGGTGCAAGTACTAAAGGAGCCAACTAGGAAAGATGCCTTCCTAGATTTGTTGTTTTGTAAACAGAGAGAGACTCGTGGGCAAAGTGGTGATCGGTGGCTGCCTTGATCACAGTGACTGTGAAGTAGAATCATAGAACCATTAAGGTTGGAAAAGACCTACTAAGCCATGTTCCAAAGTGCCACATCTACATATTTGTTGAACACCTCCAGGAATGGTGACTCCACCACCTCTCTGGGCAGCCTGTTCCAATGCTTGACCACTCTTTCAATAAAGAAAAAAGTAGTTGAATTTCAAATAATTGGCAATAGGAGAAAAACTGCCAGCAAAACTTTGACCCTGGATATGGGGAGAGCAGACTTCAGGCTGCTGAAGGAACTAGTTAGTAAGATCCCCTGGGAATCTGCTTTTGAATGAATCCTGGTTGCTTTTTAAGAGCCATCTCTTAAGAGTGCAGGAGCAGGCAATTCCAAAGTGTCAGAAGTTAAGCAAGTGGGGCAGAAAGCCAGCTTGGCTGAGCAGGGATCTTCTAGAACTTAGGCGGAAAAGGAAAGTGTATGGATATTGGAAGCAAGGACAAGCAACACGGGAGGACTACAGAGATGTTGTTTGCCACTGTAGGGAGAAAATTCATTCAGCAAAAACTTGAATAGAGTTCAAGCTGGCCAGCACTGTGAAGGACAACAAAAATATGTTAACAGCAAAAGCAGGATCAGAGATAACATTGGTCTGTTACTTGATGACGTCCGTCACTTCCCAAATAGGGACACAGAGAGACATTTAATGCCTTCTTCACCTCTGTCTTTAACACTGATGATGGGCCCTGGGACCCCCAGAGCCCTGTGTTGGAAGACCATGACTGGTGGGATGATAAAGTCCCAGCTGACTCTGAACTTGCTGCTCCAGCTGGATGCTCATAAGTCAATGGGGCCCAATAGGATTCATACCAGGGTACTGAAAGAGCTAGCCAATGTTATCACAGGACCTCTCTCCATTATTTTTCAATGGTCTTGGGACTTTGGAGAGGTCCCAGTCAACTGGAAGCTGGCAAATGTTGTCCCAATTTTCAAGAAGGGTAAGAAGGAAGGCGCTGGTAATTACAGGCCTGTTAGTGCCTGGTAAAATTATGGAGAAGGTTATTCTGGGAGTTATTGAAAAACACTTGAAAGACAATGCAGTCATTGGTCATAGCCAATGCGTGTTCATGAGAGGAAAGTCCTGTTTAACTAAATTTCCTTTTATGACAAGGTCACCCATCTAGTTGACCAAGGGAAGCCAGTAGATGGGGTGGTTTTGGATTTTAGCAAAGCTTTTGGTACTGTCTGTCACAGTATTTTTCTGGACTAAATGTCGAGCATACAGCTAAAAAAGTCCATGATATGTTGGGTGAACAATTGGCTGATGGGTCGGGCTCAAAGAGTTATAGTAAATGGGGTTACATCGGGCTAGCAGCCAGTCACCATAGGGTTCCCCAGGGCTCAATTTTAGGACCAGTGCTCTTTAATGTTTTTATAAATCATCTTAATGCAGGGATTGAATGTACATTAAGTAAGTTTGCTGATGATAGTAAACTAGGAGGAGCTATGGACTCCCTCAAGTGTAGAGAAGCCTTACAGTGAGATCTGGATAGACTATAGAGCTGGGCAATCACTAACCATATGAAATTTAACAAGAGCAAATACTGGATTCTTCACCTGGGATGGGGTAGTCCTGGGTATGTGTACAAACTGAGGGATGAGAGGCTGGAGAGCAGCCCCACAGAAAGAGATCTGGGGGTTTGGGTCAATGGCAAGTTGAATATGAGTCAGCAGTGTGCCCTGACAGCCAAAAGGGCCAACCATGTCCTGGGGCGCATAGAATAGAATCATAGAATCATAGAATTATTAAGGTTGGAAAAGACCTCTGAGATCATNGGGCAGCTTTCCAGCCACTCTTCCCCAAGCCTGTAGCGTTGCATGGGGTTGTTGTGACCAAAGTGTGGGACCCGGTGCTTGGCCTTGTTAAACCTCATACAATTGGCCTCGGCCCATTGATCCAGCCTGTCCAGATGCCTCTGCAGAGCCTTCCTGCCCTCAAGCAGATCGACACTCCCACCCAGCTTCGTGTCATCTGCAAACTTACTGAGGGTGCACTCAATCCCCTCATCCAGATCATTGATAAATACATTAAACAAGGCTGGCCCCAGTACTGAGCCCTGGGGAACACCACTTGTGAGCAGCCGCCAACTGGATTGAACTCCATTCACCACCACTCTCTGGGCACGGCCATCCACCTAGTTTCTAACCCAGCAAAGGGTGCACCTGTCTACACCATGAGCTGGCAGCTCATGCAGGAGAATGCTGTGGGAGACAGTGTCAAAGGCTTTACTAAAGTCCAGGTAGATAACATCCATAGCCTTTCCCTCGTCCACTAAGTGGGTCACCTGGTAATAGAATGAGATCAGGTTGGTCAAGCAGGATCTGCCTTTCATGAACTCATGCTGACTGTGCCTGATCCCCTGTTTGTTATAAATGTGCTCGTTGAGCGTACCCAAGATGAACTGCTCCATAATCTTCCCCCGGCACAGAGGTCAGACTGACAGGCCTGTAGTTCCCCAGATCCTCCTTCCTGCAAGTCACTTTGAGTGGAAGAATCTTGACAAGCAGATTATAAACTGAAAACTACCACCATATGCATAAATGCAGGAGGCAAGACCTATGTTACTCCCCTATATCAAACCTTTCTTCTGTCAAAAATGTATTCTTCCTCCAGGTAATAAAGTAGTTTCTATTCTTTCCAGAGGGGAAGGCTTTAGACTCTCTACCACAGCTACAGGTTATTACAAAGACATAGCTCTCAGTAATGTTATATGAGTGCAGATTGGCTTATTTTCTGGCAGCTGCCAAGCCTGGTGAAGCATGGAAGCAATTTGTGAATTGCAGCAGTGGAATCTTTGAATGGTTTTAATTAACGAATGCCAGGGACCTGGAAGGAGCTCACCAGCAACAAAAAGGAAGGTATTTCCCAGAGACATTTGAAAGCCTAACCTAGTACTCAACCAGCCAAAACATCTATACTCCTGAGCAAAGAAAAAAGCTTTCCTAATTAAATGGTGTTTTGTGCTTTTTTGGTGTCTCATGAGATGTGGGAATAGATCCTTATGAAAACTTTTGCATCAAAAATTCCATTTTATTTTCCACCAGTGCGATTTTCCATTGTTAATATTCTTACACTCTGCACATATTAAGGCACATTTATAAATGAAAGCAGCAAGTCAGCCTGTCAGAAATTTCGTAAAGTACCATGGGAAATGATTGGTTTAGGATGAGTGGACAAAATCTGTTTGTTCAGCAAACTTAATTTTAGCTGAGGACCAATAAATGTGTGCACATCATGGATATACTGAAAATTAACTGGGCTCAGAAATACACCATATAGCTGAGCTTTGGGGACAGCAGAGAAACTTAATGTTCTGGTACTTCATGGCTCAACTCTTATCTCTTAACGTGAAAGAAGCAGCATTACTGTTACGCTGAGGGATGACAGATCTTTAGTTTGCACATTCTCTTGGACTTCTGAAATGCTAGCAACAAAAATATTCACAGTTAAGGATTCAGGGGAGAAAGAGAGTCTCCACAAATGCAATAGTTAAGCCTGGAAAGTGAGATTGAAATAAGCCAACCAAACAAGATTATATACAGTTAAAAATAAAGCTATTAACTCTCCCTGTGAAACAATATTTTATTATGCTAAATTGTTATATGGCTGATAAGCTGGCATTTTGATGAGTTTTAAGCCCTGTAAGGAAGTCGTATATGAATTTCTTGAAAAGTGACTATAAACTTGTTATTTGTATTCTCTAACAGATCCACAGGAAGACAAGAAGACCCCTGTAAGACATAGCCTCCAAAGTCTGCCTCACACAGGGAAGGGAGCTGAAACTCAGTGAGGTTTAAGAACTTCTTGAAAGATTTTTCTGGAGACTCTGTATGAACACTCAGACAGCATCAAAGGTATGTGCTCCCATTCCCTACCAGTTTTATGCCATGCATTTCAGCCATGATATCCCTGGAGCCTGAAAAGCTGACTGCACAACAATATCCTAGCATGAATTACCTTTTCGGTAGGTTTACCGTCTTGGGAGGTGATGCTTCTCGTTTCCCAAACTACCCCTGGACCTTCTCATCCTACTAGCCCATTGGAGATTGTTCCACAGAGCTGCCTGGACCCACCCACAGCATCCACCCTGTGGAAGAAACAGATATTGAAAAACAGTGATGCAGCAATTAAATCTTCTAGAGACATAATTTGAAGACCTTGGGAGAAAATAACTAAAGTAGACTAAAACATGATATAGAGCTGTCATTACACTATCTGAGAAGGGAGGGGAGTTGTAGGATTACAGTGTCCCCTCAATGTACTTGTATGTATAATACAGCTGCTGAAGGCACAGTTAATTTCAGGAAGACTTTAAGACACAAATATAAGCAGAGATTTCAAAGGCAGCAATTAGTCAGTAATATGATCACCTAATCTTGCACATGAAAACCTTGCCTATTGGAAATGCCTCTATTTTTGCATTCTTAGCAGTAATAGGAAAGGGGAGGGGTGTTACTGCTATATTTCTGTAATAAGTAGCTTCATCATATATCAGACAGGGTATGGTGGTAGAAATTAGGTCTTTCCCTTTCATTAGCAACAGTGAAATACAGACACCTCTTGAGGGCAAGGTATACCTTCCAGCAATGGAAACTTCCTGCATTTAGAGTCTTACATGCACATCGTGGTAAAAATGAAAATTGGACAAAAGTTTAAAAATTAATTACCCTGCTAAATTGTTTTCAAGTTATAGCCTGGACATACTGCAACAAATTCCTGTTTCAGTCAATGAGCAAATAAACACTAGAAATAATAATCATACATATAAATTCATAGCTTGAAAACACTGATAGGAATGAGGTATAAAACAGGTTTTTTATTTCAAATCTTTTAAAAATATAGCTCATTTTCTAAAGAAAAATAAATTCTACTGTCTCTTGTTTATGACAAAAGACAATTGAGTAAATGGTGACTCCAGATAACCCATAAGTCACTGATTCTGTTTTTCAAAGACCTGCCTGCTTTCTATTCCTTTGGCCTCGGCTGCCTAGCAACCTCCACAGAGCTTTCTTAGTCTATACTAATTCTGGAGAGTTTTCATTTATATATTTATTTATGAGAATGTCTATAAGGAGGATACAGAAACAAAGAGCTGTTTGTTCCTTCCTTCTAATGCCAGACCCCAAACATGTCACCTCAGTGTCTCAGTGAAGGACACAGTCCTTGGTTTTGCAAAGAGAGATACCTACCTCCTTGATATCGCTTGGGAACTAAGCAAATCTCACTTTCCATGAGACAAAAGCTGAGTCTCTGTAGGAAGCTCCTGATGTAATAGGCACTGCTATTTCTTGCCCTCCCTGTTGATATGATTCTTTGATAAGCTTTTTCACCCTGAAATACTAGGTGTTTATGTAAGGCTCCTGTTTTCATGCAGCCTGGAGCTTTTACTTAACATGAAGACTTGGTTTGTGCTGCTGTACTGGATCACCAGCAGTTTCTGCATCATCCAAGCACTGGAGAGAAATGGAGATTAAAACTGATCTCCTGCTGTGTCTGTGACTCAAAGCGGGACAGTTTGGAAGTTGTGGATGGGACTACTTATTATAATAAGCAGTTTGAAACTGGATACGGACTGGAACTTTCTGAACCACCCATCAGCTTTTCGTGGTGGAGCCTATTACCTCAGGGGTTGTTTTCCCTTATTATTAGTGCAAAATTGAGGATGCCACAGATAATATCCCTGTGCTACATAAAGAAAAACCAACCTTATTTTTCCTGCCAATTCTATTCAAACAGCACTTTGCAAATACTTTATGCCCTGATCAACACAGCCCTCTCCTCCAATCAGAAAGAAAGAGAAAAAAAAAAAAAAAGGAGAGAGATGGTCAAAGATGTGTCCTGAAGTCCTGAAGAGCCTAACAGGTTCTTCCAAATGATGTGGTAAAGGCACGCCAAGAGTTCATAGGTTGCAGTGATGTGGGTTTTGTGTCTCACTACTTCTGACCCCTGAACTCATATGGAAAAGTTTCCGTTTACTTCTGGATCAAACTGAAGCCTGAAACATAACAAACTAATGTGTCCTAAAATATAGCAACATGCCTTGATCACTCCATTACATTTCTTTCTGATTAAGTTGATCTGTAGCTGTGTTTTGTTATTAAAGAACATACAGGGAATCTATGACAGAATATGAACCTGAAACCAGATGTCCTTACTTCCACTTCCTGTTTCTTACCAACAGAGCTATATACATAAAGATAAGGTTGGTTTAGACAATTGTAGGATTATGGAAGCATTTGTAAATCTTAGTGTTTACATATACTTAGGCACCAATATTTATTTACCCCAAATTTAATAGTATAAAGTAAGTATATTTAAAAAAATATCTCCTTAATATTGTAACAGGAAACAACAAAAAAAAAAAATATTGGATAGTATATCACTGTCCAATGAAATAAAATATAAGCAATGACATGAATGATAGAAAATTGCTCAAAAATAATCTGCTGGTTAAAACAGCTTCATTTTTCAGAGATACTTATGAACTGTGAAAACATCTATGAAAACTGAAATGTGCAAAACGATTCACTAAACAGGAGGGAGAAAATTACTGGGAGTGAACAGAGATCTGGGATTTCTTTTTCTATTCATGGACTCACTATAAATAATTTTCCAAGTTGGTTTAACCCTGTCATTCTACACAATGACATAAGTTTGTAGTTCCCAGCAAATCCCTCAATTTGTACTCCTGAAGGTTATTGTAATACAAATAAATTCCAAGTATAGCCCAAAATTAAGTAGTTGCTTATAGAGAAGCAGTTTCCCCATAAGTATGTTCATTTTTCACAGAGTATCATTATTGGAAGAAAAATTGAGTGTGTGGTATTTCCCTCCCTTGAAAAGTATGATCATGANTTCCGAACCTCGTGACTCAACGGAAGGGTCTCCCTAAGCTTTATCCATTTGTACTTCTCTCCTGCGAGAGAAGTGTACACCCGCTTTTCCTGCGACAATGATTTCATATGCTCTTCAATGTTAAGCCAAAGTTTCTGAAAATAAACCTAATGAAGAGTACCAGAAGCATAAACTCATGTCTGTTTTCTCACTTAATTTTGTGAGAAGTCTGTTTTTAATTAGTTCAAGAACATATAAATAGACAACAGAAGAGAAAGAATTTTTTTCATGCATTTTTTATAAAAAATAGTTATAATAGGCTTTCCTACAGAATGAATAAAATGGGAATTGTGTCCAAGCAGCTCCTAAAGGACTTCCTTTGGAAACAAGCAAAAACTACAGAAAATGAAGTTTCCTGAGATATATGGAAAGATAAGTTGCAAGCAGTCTCATCCTAAATTTCAAAGACTATAATTAGGTACTAAAACTACTACATTTACACTGGAAAATCTCACCTGCCATGCACTTATGCTTACAAAAGAAGAGGTATACCAAAAAGACTGATTTTGGCCATCTTCCTCCAGAAAGATGCAAAATGGCTTATTTGTCTGGATATGGACTACAACAAAATGAAATGTTAAAGAAGATTTGGACAAAGGACATTACAAGGAAAATGAAGTTTTAGTAGGAAAAAGTTGAAAGGAACATTATTGTTAATATAAAAGTATAATCTTTGCTTGAAGAACTCACCAGGAGAATTGCAAGAAATCTTTTGAAAGCAATCAATAGTATTAATCAAATCCTTAGCTCTTTATTTCAAGTGCACTGATTTAACTTCAGACTTATGCCAGTAAAGGATCAAAAATTGGTCTAAAATCTTTAAATATTTTCTAGAAATTTATTATGGCATTAAGTAACACAAACTCACTGAAGTTATAATCAGGCTTTAGTAATTGTTCTTAAAGCAGTTATTTTTTATAGATTGCAAAGGGATGGAAAAAATGGCAGTAAAAGGAAGACTTATTAAAGAAAAAATAAACACGGTAGCATGTGTTACCATGATGACATAGTAAATAAACTAAATAAACAGAAGAGAACAGAGAGTTACAGAGTTCCTGCTATTTTTAATAAATATCACTAACAGGGTGGTATTCAACTGCCAAAAGAAAGGAGGTTTTTCTAGATACTCTATGTTACTACATATGGCCCTGAGTTGTCATTCCAAAAGAGCATAGATATCTTGTACATCCTGTGTCTTATCTGCCTGCTCCCATAGAAGCAGGATACCCTAGGACATGGGAAATAGCATTAGATGTTTTATTTATTAATCCAAATCACTTGCAAGATGTTAGTAAAAATGTGTGTGAGCTCTGGGTATTTACATGTTAGGTAACAAGTAATGGTAAAGTTAATAAAACAGGAAAATCACAGTATGCTATGTCCACATAAACAGTCCCAGAGGCTGCAGAGAGAAAACGCTGCTCCAGACAGTTTCTTAAACAAAGAAAGATATCTTTATACAAATTTTGTAGTACCAGTAAGTATGAAGAAATTAAGTTAAATCTCACCTCTGAATAACTGCTGACTCACTGTACAGTAAAACTAGCTACTGGTGTTTTCTTGGTGATTTGAAAAGGCATTCTTGTCAGTTTTCATTCCTTTCAGTTCTTGACATATTCTGCTATTTCAGAGCTCTATTTATTCTATATGCTTATCAGAATAGAACTCTTTTACACTAAAGAATTGGCCAAAACTCCATAACCTTGATTATTTATTGCAAGGTTGTAACTATATTTTTTTCCTGATCTTTTAGCTTAGTGAAAACCTGAGTAAGGATTAGTCTCCTGCATGAGACCTATAATTTTGGTGTATACTACACTTCTCAGGCTTTTTCTTTCAGGAATGCCAGATGGAAACAAAACAAAGAATAGTTGCATGTCTGGTATGCTAATATTTTTATACTTCTGCATTTGAGTTAAGCAGATGGAGATTAGGTAATTTTGCATGGCTATCTCCCCAAAACATGTTGAGTTAAGGT